>DWHP01001861.1:0-15306 GCA_018247895.1 Parnassius honrathi | reverse complement strand
TTTGTGGCATACCTTGGGGGAGGCCTATGTTCAGCAGTGGACCTGTGAAGGGCTGTAATGATGATGATGATGATGATGATGACATAAGTAACTTTACACACACACTAGTAACTTTTTTCCTTTGCTTTCAATAAAAACAGATATACAATTTTCCCGCTTCCACATTCGAAGTTAAAAAGGTAAAAAGAGAAAACAATGTTACAATAAAATCTCTTAATAATGAACTCGATAAAGTTATGTTTTAAAAACTAGAAAAAGTTTTAAGAACAGCGGTCGTCAAAATACTAGAACATACAGCTTTAAACCGAATTAAAAAAAAAAATTTCACGTCACCGCCGACTTTACCGAACGAGGCAGCTGATATATTAGAGAGCGAATTCTGTAACGCGGATAACCGTAGTAGAAAATAATAAACAGGCTCAAAAGATTTCATATGATGAACTCGAGTTTTAGCCTTATGCTTGCAGTCCTACTGTAGAACCGCTTCATGCACGGTGACCCGATCATCGCTGACTCGGGATTATAAATAGAAATAATCGCTTAAAAATGACAACTTTCAAGAGATTACGCAATAATAACTAAGCTTATGTGGTATTTATAAAACAAAAAGTACTTTTAACTTTCAACGTATTTATACGCTTTGCTTGTGATTTAAAAAAAAGTATGTTACTAATTCACACTTGGAATAAAAAAATACGGTAATGATTACACTTATTTGGGCTTCATTATACTTGTCGGCCTCAACTTTTATAAAGCTCAAAAAAAAACAATAGTTAAAGAAATTCTCTCCACTTTCCAAGCTGTATTACTTAATAAATCAAACTTTCATTACGTTGTCTTATTATATGAATAAGTTTTAGGTACGATATCTTTTTTTAAATAACTGCCTTTGATAAATGTGTGTGATGACATTGATAAATGATCTACAAATTTGTCATTAGTCCGGTGGCTTATCGAATCGATAATACATGCGAGTAGCAAAGATGTTTCTATCAATTTTTTTCACCTTTAAATTGTCTTGATCATTGACTATTTGGAAAAAATTCTTCTGAAATGTTATAAAATTTTTAATTTTTTGTGCAATCTATAGTGGTTAAAGGATTTACAGCCAGTAATATACCTAACAAAATACGAGTATTTACCGCCATTAGCGCCCTAAAAGCTGCTCCCCATTAACGGCTCGGATACATTTTACATTTTTGTTTGACAACTTAATGTTCATATTTAAATTACCTGCTAGCACATTTTGTCTTTTTTATAATAGTCTAGAACTTTCTATTCCATTTTATTTTAGTGTTTTTTTTTTCTATTTTTTAAAGAGAAAACTAAAATAGAAAGGAACAGAATGTTTGTATTCAGTATAGTATATTATATGAGTAATTATTTAAAGTCATTGTTTTCAACAGTGGTTCGGAAATACGTCGGTCCTGAGAACAACCAGGTAAAAACTATATTTTATACAACTGTGTGTGAAAAAATTTTGAAACAGCATGGTAGTTATTACGTCATTCCGGGTAGTTACAACACGTAATGCAGCCGTAGTAGCTCAAATTGTTAGCGCACGCTGTAAATTATACAATACGCGAGCAACCCGGGTTCGATCCCCGCCGGCACCAATTAAAATTGTTAATTGCAATTTTAATTGCTGATTCACCACGTGCACGGCGGTGATGGAAAACATCGTGAGGAAACCTGCACGTGTGAGAAATAAAAAAAATCATATTTCGATTACATGTGAAGTTCGTCAACATGCATTGGGGCAGTGAGGCATTCTTAGTTGTCGGAGATATCAACGCATATATAGCCTTCTTTATTCGAAGCTGGTTGCTGGTATCCAACTTGTACGTTTGAAGTAGCAACTTACCATCAGTTGGATAATAAACCCCTTTGTCACTTAAATCAATCGTCACTTTAGTTTTATTAAAAACTTTACGTGGTAGAGCCACGCTGCAGCTATATTGTGGTTGTAGCACGAATAGGTCGGCTCGGCCGAGGAAGGATCACGCTCTCACTGAATACCAGAGTAAAATTGCATAATGCTGCTGTGTTTCATATGGTGAATGTAAGGAACCGGAGACCCTTTTTACTGAAAACGAGGCATTCCATCCTAGTCCTCAGGGGTGACAACGCATCTGCATTTTGATTCTCAATCGAGAATAAATGTAGATGTCTATGGGCCACAGCAACCACTTACCATCAGGTGGACTGTATGCTCGTTTGTCACCTTAATTTTATAAAAACATACCATCGAAAACAATCCACTTTTCAGGATAGCATAGTACCATGCAAGCGCTTATGCAAAAAGCTATTTAATATATATAAAAATATTTTAACGGTAAATATAATTTTGTAAAATGGCCACGCGCACAAATATTATGTAGTCACGCCTATAAAGGTATTTTCTCACGAGTTCGGTCAATACAACTGTCGGCATTAGAAAACCTGTTATATAACCGTACTGCAACAATAACTATGACCAGGTGCTTTGACTTTGACCAGCTACGCAAGGCACAAAGATGTGTGTGTGTGCGTGTGTGTGTGTGTGTGTGTGCGCGTGTGTGTGTGTAACACCGATTCACAACACACGCACACATATACACACACATATATATACATATACTTGTGTGTACACTTATCTCATGTATTGTGTAAGTGTATTATATACGCAAGCTGCTAAGGAACAAGCATTAAGACCCGAAACTACTGCTTGTTGTTTATTTAAGGAATAAACGAGCGCACAGTTCCTACTGGTAAGTGGATGCTGTGGCCTATAAATACCTACATTTATCCTCGATTAAGATTCGATATGTAGATGCGTTGTCACTCCTGAGGACTAAGACTTAATGCTTCGTTTCCAATAAAGGGTCTCCAGTACCCTATACCCACCATACGAAATACATCAGCATTCAGCCTTTTATTTTTTCACTGTCGTTAACTGTACAAATATATAACCATTAACTGTAACAAATTGTAAATAATCCTTCTCTACATTAACTATCACATAATAAGTAACATTGAATGAAATATGGAAATAATACTTTTATTCGGTTACAACGATTCGGTTATAAACGTGACTTCTTTAAAACAGAAAAAAATTAAAAATTCGCCCTCATTCTGTGCTGACTCTCAATAATGAAAAAAACTCAGCGTTTTCCACACCAAAATTTTAATAAAGCATCCTATTATCGTCTTCAGTTCCTTGTAGATTGCATTGACCTTGTATGGCATTTAATTTATCAAGGGAAAAGTCAAACCAGACGACTTTGTAACGTTGATATCAAGTTTTGATAGAAACCTAAATTAAATAAATCAAGAGGTAGTGTTGTCAAACGATGTTTTTTTTTACAATACCTGTCTAAATATAGAAGTAAAACTATTGAACAATTTTATCCATACAACTCTATTGTAAGTATTTCTCAATTATCTGAGGATTAAAAAATAGACCCGTAGTCGATCACTTTTTTTCTAAGCATTGTAATTTAACAACTCTATAGAAGCCAAGATTCCCCATTGCAGAAAAGATTTGCCACGGTGCTCTCCGTGCGTTGATACACGAGGCTTACGGCCGTCTATCTAAGATAATGGGTTTTTCTGGCCTTTCACATAGTCGTCTTTAACGACATCCTTGCGTCGAAATAGCGTGATGAATTCCCTAACACTGCCACCTTATTGTTTAATATCTTATCATATTTAATCATATAACCTCTAATCATCATCTAACCAAGAACAATCTTTTATTATTAATATTCCAAAATTAACTTTTAATCAACTTAAGTATTCACTATCGTGAAAAACCGAAATTCCGTCCCATAATTTCCGTCCTTGTGCTTCTTGATAATTGATCTCTGATCCCTGATCCGTGTTAATTGGATTGTAATGATCCTCCAGGGTAAGGCTGAATGTGAATTCCATGTATCCGGGTCCACGGGAAATCAGATCACCTTTGAACCGTTTAATGTTCAAACGACAATTTCGTCCTTATGAAAAAAAAATACAATTAATCAAGATATACAACATTTAAGATAATCTTTTCTTATTATATTATAAATCCGCCTTCGCTATAAGTAATAACAATATACTGCTATGTATCGACGTCTCCTAAATTGGCAAATGAATAGGTTTTCGTAATACGTGTATGTGTACGAGTAAGCTTCACGCTTGATGTTGCATGTTGCCGCGTCACGGACTTTATATCTCAGTGGTTGCTTCGACAAAACTTATTCGAAATCAATCTTTTAAAATTATTTTTAATGTAAAAATTTTTAGTACGAAAGGGTGAAAATGCTGTTAATTCAACTCAAGCGACCACCTAGTGAACTTTTTTATTTAAATTTAGCGATCCGCACCCGGGTGATTTCTTGATCTCGATAAAAGCGCCACCTACGGGGTCCAACAGTGAATCTATACCATCCAGGTACCCACTTAAATACACACAAAAAGCTAATTTTGTGTTGTAGCGAGACTAACGGACGGCAATTTATTTTTACGTTTATTTGGTGGTTTGGCTACTATTCTGCCTAGTTCCGGGTTCGCATATTTTTATGCCACCGTGTGTAGTGCCGGCAGCAAACCCATTGTTGTATTCGGATTTGAATGGTAAAAAAGCCAGTGTAATTACAGAGTGGTTCAAATAACTGTGACTTACACCTCGTTTACTAATTATTTTGAATTCCCGTGTTTGATTTCAAAGAATGTTGTAAGCAAACATGTGCAAAGCAAAAAAATATATTTATTACGCTTCATAAGATATACATTATACGACCTGGGTTTTGTACGTTTATTCTTTACGAGATAATTAGTGCTATCTGTAGTAAACCGTAATATTTTTCTGAAATTGCCCTTTGTAGCCTCTAAGACATCCATGACAAAATGATGATTCTCTTCATCATTCACCACATGGCGATTAGTAACATACAGGAGCACATCATCACTATTATCATCATCATTACAGCCCATCACAAGTCCACTACAGAATATAGGCCTCCCCGAAGTTAAACCATAAAGCACGGTTTTGATACAACTTTTTTTACCAAGTCTATATCTTCAATTTATTTACAATTAGCAGTACCAGACGTCCGTTCGAGATTCTGTCATCCCCATTTAAGAAGTTTATAATAAATTAAAAATAAAGACAGCTTATGTACGTCCCACAGCTGGGCAGAGGCCTTTTTACTTCTGAGTTGGCTATGGAGCAGAAAGTTTGCTGCGCTGCTCCAGTACAAAATTTTATTTAAGTATCACTAGAAATTTAACGTAAAAGTAATCAGCATTATTCTTTAATCTAAAAGGTATTAAAACTACATTGAATTTTAAAGAATTAAAAGCCTTCATTACATCAGTGAACAAAGTAATAAAAACACGTGAAGTCAGAAGTTAATGCGTCCGAGTATGTTTAGGGTTTCATCAAAGGCTTCTTTCTCTTTAATTAACTGATACACCACTCCTTATGAACATACCCCTGAAATAGCCTTACGACCCATTTTTTACCGCAAACTTATCAAAAGAAAGCTCAAATTACTCTGCGATGCCTCTTACTCCGGAAAGTATGCAGTCTGAGTATATACCAGTTTTATTACTCGTTTTTATTTAGTTTCCATTATACGATTCCGATGTGATCAATATAATTTAATTATTTTAATGTTATTTGATGTATAAAAGTCTTTGTAATCAAGTTCTTTTAAAAAGCAATACTTCTCGATAGAAAATACTCCGTAATCTTTTGGACGAACTTAATCTAATCAATCAGAAAAATGTATTGTAAATAAAAATAATCAAATAATAACTGCATATAAATGTGTTTTTATTATTATTATTAAATTAGGCTCACTCTTGACCTCCATTTGGCCTGAGAGCAAAGATGAGGTCTATGATGGAGCGAGTTTGCCCAGAAGAAGCCTGTAAAGACGCATCTTAAAGAGGTTAAGGTTATAATATGCACTCGGAAAAACAGACGCCAGCAGGGCGTTTCTATTTATTCTACTCCTTGGCGGTGCGCATTATGAAAGATAACTTATAGCGCTTAAAGCGAATATTCAGAATATCATAATTTTTACGTGGTAGAGCCAAGCTGCAGTTATATTAGTAGTATAGTTGTAGCACGAATGGGTCGGCTCAACCGGACCACGCTCTCACAGAATACCAGCGTCAACTAGTAGCTTATTGCTGCTGTGTTTCGTATAGTGAGTGTAGAGAACCGGAGATCCATTTAACTGGAAAGAGGCATTCCATCTAAGTCCTCACGGGTGACAACGTATTTACATTTTGATTCAAAATTGAGGATAGATGTAGATGTCTGTGGGCCACAGAAACCACTTACCATCAGGTGGACTGTGTGCTCGTTTGTCACCCTATACTATAAAAAAATCAACCAAGTGTGTCTGGTATTTCGATAGGAGAATGAAGATGGTATGAGCTTATGAAGTTCATACCTCATGTTTGTAAGGTATTCCGCGCTATGGACTTTTAAGTGGATGAGAAATGTTTTTAATCCAATTTGCATGTTATCTGTAGATTTGCCGGATGGTATGATAAGGTACTAAAACCATATAGTTTTGTCAAGTGGTATGATTCTTTTTCTGCTTAGAAGTATGTCTGAATATCTACCATCCTCTTACCTTTATCTGCCGACAAATATAGTGAAATGAAATGAAATGAGCAGTGCATAAGAAACCGTAAAATGAGAACAATTTGTGTCGTTCCGAACTATGAGACCGTATGGAGAACGTTTGGAAGGTTTGTGAAAAAGAAAAAACATTCTGATCGGTAGAGAATATTTTTGGACGCTAGCATCAGCTTAAGTAAAGTACTGCAAGACGTCACGATACTTTAAGTTCATTCTGACCGTAATTAATATTCAAAAGCTGAAGGTAGCCAGAGTCATTTGTGATATTAGAACATTGAACACCTCCCTTCGATTACAGATGCTACAAAGCACTGGAAAAATCAGTAAATTAAAAATAAAAACGTCGAGAAATGAAAAAACTCGGTAAAATCGGTAAAAATTATTTTTATTTATATGGCCATATGGATATCCATTATTTTCTCTCGTATATTAAAGTATCGTCTAAAAAGTAAGCTCATTCTTGCTATTCATGAAATTTTGTATTTTTAATGCACAAATTACATTATTGTAAACCCAAAGTTCTCTCCAAGTCAAACCGTCATCATTTGTAAGGCCAATTTAATTCCTAAGTAACGTTAGATCGTGTGCCAGTGGACACAGTTCAACAAGTCCCTTGCCGTATTCCCTCTACTTGTATAATAACCAGTTTGTGCAGAGCTACCACGTTAGACAATACCCTCATTAGTACTCCCTCTGCGCTCAATTTTGGAATTTGCTTAATTATAACATTAAATCCAATTTGGTACCTTGTAGCTAGATATTCGTTGTATACCAGTTAAACTAAGTGAAAGTATTTTTTATGTTTTAAGAATTACATTTTCTCTTATATTAATTGAGCTATGGAGAGGGCTATGGTAGAGGTTTCTCTGCGTGATAAAGTTAGAAATGAGGACATCCCTAGTAGAATCAGAGTTTACCGACATAGCCTAACGATTTAGTAAGCTGGAGTAACAATGGAGCGGCCATATAGCTCGAAGAACCGACAACCGATGGGAAACAAAGGTTCTCGAGTGGTAGCCTTGAAACCGAAGCCGAAGTGTAGAGGCTCCTCACTAGTTGGAGTGACAACCGGGTAAGACACAGTAAGTCGATGGATGCAGGTGGCTCAGGACTGTGCTCTACGGCATTCCTTAGGGGAGGCCCATGTTCAGCAGTAGACTTGTGAATGACTGTAATGATACGATTATTATTATTATACAAATTAGAAATGAACTTACAGTCCATCTAATGGTAAGTAACTACAACATTCCATGGAATCTTCCAGCAAAATTAAAACAAAGAAGGCTTTTGAAGACTAAGATGGAATGCATCAGCCAATAATTGTACTGACTCTCTATAGCCTTTGGACTGGAACACAGCAATCAGCTATTTGACGGTAAAAATATATATAAGTGACACGTACCCTAGAGGGCGAAGTAGCATCATATTGGTATCTAAGATATCGTGGGCGGCAGTCAACATCGACAGAATTAATTGAAGGAAAGTAAAAATGCGTATATATTTTTTTCTCTTGTTATATATATAGTTTTCATCATCATTATTACAGCCTATAAGTCCACGGCTGAACATTGATCTCCCCCATAGATTGCCCTGTAGAGGTGATATACCTGCCAAAGTTGCCAAGTGGCAACCGCAGTTTTTTTATTATTTTGAGTTGTAATCATGAAGTTTGTTTCTTGTCGCCTCATGCGACACCCACGGAATGATATGGAATATTGTATATTCTCAACTACATAGTATACATTTCATATAAGTTATGAATCATATAAATTCACCATCATTCTTATGAATATCAGCTCCGTGGCGCAGTGGCTTAGTAATGACTTGCAGCGCTAAGGGCCGCGGCTTCGAATCTCGCATGGAACAATTATTTCTATGGCCTACAAATAATTATTCCTAGTTGGATGTTTGTCCTTGTGTATTTAAACTGTCCCCTCGATGCCAGAGGAAATCCCAGTGAGGACGTAACGTTTTTAAGAAAGAATTATAAAAAAATCCTAAAAATAAATCCCTACATTATAGAACCTGGATGAGATAAAACTGTTCTTAATTGCGTGCCTCAATAAAGGTCAGTTAAAAACTGAGATACTGAGATGGAGAGTGATAAATACATATGAATTGATATTAGATTCTAAGAATCTGATTTTGTGAAGCTTAGCAATTAAAACCAACTGTGCTGTAATAGCATTTAATTCACTGCAATACTTTTTAAATAACCTAGTAAGGTCTTTTTTATGGAATAAGAGTGAAAAATGAGCACACAGTCCACCTGATGGTAAGTGGATGCTGTAGACCATAGCCATCTACATTTATCCTCGATTAAGATTCAAACTGCAGATGCATTGTCATCCCTGAAAACTAAGATGGATGACATCGTTATTAATAAAAAGAGCAGCTGGTTCCCATCATTTAAATGATACCAGCAATATGCTGCTATTTTACGCTGATATTATTTAAAAGCATTTTCTCCCAGTCAAGCTGACCTACTGGATTAGTAAGCTGAAGTGGCAATGGGCCGGCCATATAGCTCGAAGAACCGACAACCGTTGGGGAAAAAAGTTTCTCGAGTGGCATCCTCGTACCGGTAGGCGAAGTGTAGGGCGACCCCCCACTAGATGGAGTGACGACCTGGTAAGACATGCAAGAAGTCGATGGATGCAGGTGGCTCAGGACCATGCTTTGTGTCGTACCTTGGGGGAGGCCTATGTTCAGCAGTGGACTTGTGAAGGGCTGTAATGATGATGATGAATGATGGAGCTGACCTACACCAAGCGTAGTTCTACTACATTTATCAAAATTACTTAGAAAGTAATATTTCGATAAAAACAACTTTTACGGATTTTATCGCGTTTATTTTTAAATGTCATGGTCACGGGGGACTGCAAGGTGCTGGAAAGCACCCGAAACGTCTCGAAACGTCGAAACGTCGTCGAAAGAATTAAAAAACATTCAAAATTAAACGCAATAAAATCCGTAAAAGTACTTTTAATCAATGTGTAGTGTTCGCGTAAATATAAGAAATCATTAAGTAATATTTCCCTACATACATAATAATAAATAAATATATATAACTCTGCTACTAATAAAATACGGAGTTTCATTTGCTTTATCACTATTTATATTTCCCTGCAATAATTTCAAGTAACCTTTTTTTTCATCTATGTTGATGTGTTTCATAAAACTGACGGTATAAAGGCGCCAACCTGTTTGCGAAACAAATACTCCTTAAAATCGGTTCATACATTTCATTTGAAGGATTGACGTTAAAAGCTCCTTAGTAAAGCTTGCGAGCGGATTGAAAACCCGTGTTTAAAAGCTCTCCGAGTGCCTTCTAAATGTCTGTGAAAATCATTTACTTTGAAATATTTCAGCAGGCATTGATATTACGAATTTTTAATATATTTAACGTTACTGCTTCCGACTTATTGATGAAATGTTTTACTAAAGCTGCAAAGCAATGTCTCACAATGTTATTTTCATTATTAAATAGATGCTCCAAGAAATAAATGAAGAGTCTGTGTTTTTAAAGAATAAGATTGACAAACAAACTCATAGTTCACCTGACAGCAAGTGAATGTTTGAAACTTAATTGATTATATGTATATAGTCATGATTATATACATATAATCAATTAAGTTTCATAATGCAGATGCGTTGTCACATCTGAAGACTAAGATGTAATGCCTCGTTTTCATTAAAAAGGGTATCTAAGTCACTTTTTCTATTTAAACTCAGCGAACGAAACATAGCAATAAGTAATAATTTTGTGCTTGTATTCTAAGCTGATATTCTGAGAGCGTCGCGTCGTTAACCTTCTCCGGTCGGAACAACCCATTCGCGCTACAACTACAATATAGCTGCAGCATGGCTCTTCCTAAAAGCTGTACTGAGCACTGAAAGATACATACTTTTTTATTAAGGTTATAATTTTTTAAACATTATTTCATTTTTATTATACTTAAAAGTATCTAATAGACATAACCTCAAGAACAAAAAGACTAGAAATAGGTTATCACCTCTACGAACACAGTAAAGAATAGTGCTTAGGGTCAGAAATTGATTTTGTAGTCTACATACATCTACATTTTCGAAATATCATAATATTAATAATCATAATATTTTATAATCATAATATTTTCGAAAATGATTCTCAGTGAAGCTGCATTTCACATCTCAGAACGGAAATTTTTGTTATAATTCGTACTTCCTACTATCGCCTTCGTTCATACACTGCTTGATATAAATATTTTCAAGAACGCGAAAACTAGCACGAATAACATAAAGGGTTTGCCTATACTCACTACAATGGGCAATCGACTTTGTAAAACGACACTGCGTTGGTGACACTGCTGACCAACGTTAATCTACAAGATTTTATTTTGTCATTTTCGATTGGATATCGTGCAAATTTCACCGATCGTCATAACAAGTTTATTAGTTGATCGAGGTGGTGTATACTGGTGTTGTACGCATTTGAAGCAAATCATCGAAACCTTCTATTTTTTACATTTGAACTTCAAATTATAGTTCAGTAATATTATCAAAGCTAAACTCGTACCTGCAAACGCTACACTATTATAACCTGTTGGAGAACCACGATAAAGCGCGAAAAAAGTTTGTTTCCCTCTGTTGCCCGTTAAGGCACCTACGGGACGAAATGAGGTACCTAATGGTAATTAATACATCGTCCCTAGATTAATTATACGTGGAGAGCCATGTTGCAGTTATATTAGTAGTATAGTTGTAGCACGAATGGGTCGGCTCGACCGGGGAAGGGCCACGCTCTCACAGAATACCAGCGTAAATTGTAGCTTAATGCTGCTGTGTTTCGTATGGTGAGTTTAGAGAACCGGAGACCCTTTTTTACTGGAAACGAGGCATTTCATCTTAGTCCTCACGGCTGACAACGCGTCTGCATTTTGATTTGTAATCGAGGATAGATATAGATGTCTATGGGCCGCAACAACCACTTACCATCGGGTGAACTGTGTGCTCGTTTGTCACGCTACCCTATAAAAAAACAACTTGAATAACTGCTAGTAAAATCCTACCTACTACGAAAAAGGCTCAAGTCCAGCAGTGGACGCTTACATATTGAGGAAGAAAACGAAGAAGTGGTGGTAAATAAATGCATCAAATAAACTAGCTCATCGATACGACCTGGGGACTTTCAAGAAAAGAGCTTACTCCCTTTTAAAGGGCCGGCAACGCACCTGCAGTTACCCTGGTGTTGCGGATGTTCACGGGCGGCGGTAATCATTTAACATCAGGTGAACCGTATGCTCGTGTGCCCCCTTTTCTATAAAAAAAGCTCAATTTTAAACTGTGTGAACGTCGCATTTGTCGCAAAATTTTGTAAAACTTTTAAATACAAATCTACCATGAATTAAAGTAAAAAGAAACATTGTGAAAAACGCATACCCATAAAAAATGGCAACTGTGAATCAGCGAGGCGAACTACGCTCCAATACCTCTCGTAATGAGGGGGAAATAAAAAATATAAACGCAAAAGAATACTCAATTTTGATAGTTTAAAAAGCAAACTGTGTTTTTTTACACTTTTTAAAAATCCGAACGAATTGAACTTTGATAATTTTTCGATTTTCGAGGATTCATATCACGTACGTTATTTCTATAGTTATATAAAATGCTGAGTCAGATACCTTTTCGGTGTAAAGTAAGTAAACATCGCCAAAACCCGACTTCAAGTCGGTTTATACCTGTTAAGGTATATTTTGATTCCTTTTTAAGTGGTCTTAAGAATATCATCACAATTTCGGGGTAATTACTAGAATGTCGTATAAATAATTACATCAAAATCTTCCTTCCCCCGTGTCCACTCCTAAGGATGAATTTTTTTTTATGGGACCACCTTTTCAGCCGTCTCCGGGAAATCGGTGAACATATGTATAAAAAAACGTATACATCGAATATAGAACCTCCTAGTTTTTTGACTACAAAGTTTTACTTCAACTGCGCGTCAAGGTTACGTACGTATTAATTTTTTTTATTATGGAAACGTTATTCGCATCTTAGCGATTTCTCCTTCATCATGAACTCATTTTACACTTACAAACATTTCTCATGGGCAAATACTAAAACCCGGACAATTGGTTATTATAGCCTATACAAATAACTGGTATCCTTCATAATGTACGCCTACCGGGACGAGGCTGCCACTCGAGAATGTTTTTTCTCCCATCGGTTGTCGGTTCTTCGAGCTATATGGCCGGCCCATTGCCGCTTCATCTTACTAATCCGTATGGCTATGTTAGTCACTCTGGTTCTGTGAGGACGCTCAAGGTCGCTCAGCGACCTATGGAGAGGGCTATACGCGTGATAAACTTAGAAATGGGGATATCCACAGTAGAACCAGAGTGAGCGACAAGACGACATTAGCAGACAAAATAGTTTGAGATTCACATCACCATCGGAGCATATGTTTTCGGTTCCACTGTGGCCGTAGAAAGAAAAGGGGAGATCTCCCGCCGGGCGAGGTGTTCTGCCCGGGGAGCGGCCAACACTCCGTGTGATAGTTTGAAGATGTTTTATATATACTGTTTATGATTCAGAATTTTCGATAGCGCGATTTAGAGATTTAGGCTTCGGTGTGTTTTGCTAGTGGCGCGACGACAGCACCGCCACATCACCCCCTACTCAGACCGGAGGTCGATAGTGCAACCTCGTTGCCGACGAATGTGCAAGTGCCAGTGGATTACCTTCTAGTCTGCGGTGAGTCGAAAAGAAGGCAAGTAATCTGCGAAAATGCCGTGAAGCAGAGGCCAGCAGTAAGGCTCAGAGCCGTGCCGAACACTGTATAGCGCAGAGAGTTGCTTGAAGGAACAGGAAGCATTATTATTCCAGTGCTGCGATGAATCTAGTGAAGCTAGATTGGCTTGCAGGATGTAAAGACTGCAGACGATACCTGCTCGGGAGCGAATGGGTGGGATACTCTATGACGATGATGAAGCTTGAAGTTTCCGTAGGTTGTTGATTGCGTGTTAAGATCACGTCGGGGTTCACCACTGTCGCCGTAGGAAGGAAAAGGGGAGATCTCCCACCGGGCAAGGATGTTCTGCCCGGGAAGCGGCCAACATTCTATGTGTGTGATAGTTCGGAGATGTTCTATATATACTGTTTATTATTATTCGGAATTTTGATAGCGCGATTTAGGCTTCGGTGCATTTCGCTCGCGGCGCGACGACAGCGCCGCCACAGGTTATCCCTAGTCACACGCATTGATAGTACAGTTCTTGTAAAGTAAACTAAAGTTGCAGCCTATATACGTCCCACTGCTGGGCACAGGCCTCCCCTCATTTCTGAGAGGGATATAGATGATATATAGATGATATGACAAATATCACAGTTCTTGTACTTAAGCTAAATTAATAAATGTCTTCTTAAAATGTACTGAAAAGCAACTTCCAGTAACTATTTGGATTTTCATTTGCAAAGTTTTCTTATAACAATGTAGAGTTTAGAGCAGTGTTACTGTTATCGTATTATAACCGTAACTTTTTTAACTTGTTTTTTTACATTTTGTCTTTTTTTCTAGAAGGATTTATTTAGGTTTATACGGAACGGCGGGCAAAAATCAGGTTTCTTTAATGTTTATAGTCGCAATCTGTTTTGGATTCCACCGGTATTGTACAAGTTATTTTATAGGGTTCACCAAATCTCAGAAAAAACTAATTGTTTTGTAAAGTTACTGATAGCATATAAGTCGCTTTAGTTACATAAAAACATTGTATTATAAAAAACTTGATATTTAAATGCGAAGACATTCAATTGAGTATTTTCAATACAGAGTAAGTACATACCAGTACCATAACGTCTACGCTATTATAGTGTGCCTTATAGTGACGCACAAACGGGACAAGTTTATTTAAGGTTTTAAGTGTAATCAGGTTCAAAACAAATTGAAAATATAATTTGAGCTTGAAATTACATAAAGTGAATAGTATAAAATGCATCAATTCCAGAAAAAAAATCATAAAAGCTATTCTAATAAGTGCATGTACGATGCAAAGTGGGCTAAAGGTATTATTTTAACACACTAAATAGGTAGGAATCAACAAACAATTTAATACCACCTTTACCTCTATATATTTAAATATACACTTTACGGTACACATTAGTGGCCATATCAATTAGTTAAAGACTTCATTTCGCTAGATATCCAAATAGTATTAGAATCCGGAATCGACAATTGGCATATACATTATGCTATTGCACGTTAATTAAAATATATTCGACGACAGACGACTCATGCACCGTACATTCTAACTATGAAATCCTTTATTTGCAAATTTCCTTTATTTTTGGCGGCACTTGTGTCTCGTGCCGACGGCCGAGGTTTATTTCTGGATACCCGCCGGGTGAAAATGTCGATTTACAACTGCGGAAATAATAAGGAAATCAATATAAGGTTTATTTTCTAAAGATAGGCTTTAATGCTTTATTGTAGTTTAAATAAACAACATATAGTTATGTATAACGTTTACTTTAAGTTGAATTGGCAATTAATACCATCGTTATTAAATTACTACGTAAAATGATTTAAAGTTGTTACTTTCAGTCGTGTCCGAAAACTCAATTAGGGTTTCTGTTAAGTGGATTTAAAGTATTTAAATACAAATAGGTAGAAAGTCTATATATCTACAAATAACTATCATGACAGTCGT
>DWHP01001860.1:0-15308 GCA_018247895.1 Parnassius honrathi | reverse complement strand
CGGCCATATAGCTCGAAGAACCGACAACCGTTGGGGAAAAAAGGTTCTCGAGTGGCATCCTCGTACCGGTAGGCGAATTGTAGGGCGACCCCCCACTAGATGGAGTGACGACCTGGTAAGACATGCAGGTAGTCGATGGATGCAGGTGGTTCAGGACCGTGCTTTGTGGCGCACCTTGGGGGAGGCTATGTTCAACAGTGGACTTGTGAAGGGCTGTAATGATGATGATGAAAACATGACTTTTATTTAGACCACAAGATAGAGAATTTTGTATAGATTTTATAATGCTATACATGTTCATATAAAAGTACTCTCTAAATATAAGTTTTCATGGTTTTAAGGTCGTGGGTGGGTGCGGTCGCTTGCGACAGCTCGAGATTTGCCGGGCGCATGCGACTGCGTGGGATATTTATGGCGCTTGAAGGTTTAATTAGTTACTGAAGGCAAACTGTATTTTTTATGTTTGATAATAGATGGCGCTGTTTTGAAAACTAAAATGTAGATCGTCGGTGTAGTATTAAATTATTACACAAGGGTTAAAACTAATTCGAAAATTTATTTATAAATATCTTATTAACTTGAAAATATACCAGTCATTCTGCATATACATGAACAGACCAAATCATAATAGAAAATTAACATCTAAAGGAAGGAAAATATTTAACCCTCCTTTTTTGAAGTTCCGTAATCGGATAAAAAGGAGCCTATAAGTAGTCCCGGGTTACTAACTGCATGCATACCAAAAATTCATGGAGATCTGTCCAGTAGTTTCTGTGTGAATCTTTAATACACAGACAGACAGACACAAAAATCTAAAAACCAGTAGTTTAGCTTCAGTATCCTTTATTTAGTCCCCTGGACTTGTTTTTTCCGGGAAGGATTAGAATTACAGACACAACTTTTCTACAAATTTATTATATGTGTAGATGAGGATGTTGCTGAATATGAGTCTGGAAACATCTTAATCTGAGTTTTCTAGCCTGCTCTGGGTTTACGAATATTGCAACTTCATAAGTGTAAAGTGATGGCAAATTGCAATATTATATTTATTAAACACATTTCAATATTTTAGAAGTCTGAAAGTACTGTGAAACTATTTGTCAAGTGGTAGCAGCATAAGGGACTTTATCACCCCATTTCGTTCTGTAGGTGTTCTCATGGCTTCTGATAGATGACGGAATAGTTAAACCTATTCCGTTTACTTTAAAGATAGGGCAGTGTCAAAGGTTCAAGACATCTGATACTGCGATCGGCTTGTGTGATGTGTGAGGGTTATGGTAAATCTTTCTACAACAAGAGCGATCCATATCCATCTGTATAACACCCTAAATGAAAGAAAAATACTATCAATCCATGTGCCGCGTAGTTGTGGCATAAGAATGTCCACTACCTCCAATCATCCCGTGTTTATTAACGTAAGAGGCGACAGAGGGAAACTGAAGCAAGAAATAGGTAGTATAGGTATCTTCATGATAACAACTAAAATTATTTATAAAAAGTGCTGTTCCCAACCTGACTGCTATGCGTGGCAACTGGCAAAACTCCTCCATGCAACAATCTATGAATGTGTTCAGCAATGGACTTTTTATAGGCTGTATTGAAGCCTAAACCACGCTATCAAAGTTATAAAGTGCTCTGGTATATATAGAATAGCTCTGCACTACCACACGGAGTGCTGGCCGCTCTCCGGGCCGATCCAAAGACTTCTATGTATACTACTGCACCGGAAATTCAACATAACAAAAGGCGCACATAAACAATGACTGCGTTTTCTTAGTTCATTGTTTTGTGAACAACAAATGTCGTTTTCGACAATTTAAAATCTCTGTTAAATTGTCGAAAACGACATTTGTGGTTCACAAAACAATGAAGATAGACTAGCTTCAACCCTTCTCGCAGTCGACTAAAGGAAGTATGGAGAATTGACCATACTTTTTTTTAGTTTAGTTTAGTTTACGACGGGCTCTTTTCCGCAACTCCACGTCTAAGCGCGTATTTTGCGTGTGGGCAGGAATAATGTGATCATTCGAGCCATGATATCTCCCCGAAGAAATTCAACAGTCCTTTGATGTTGCAAGCAACTTCGGGGAGCGATCCCGGCGTGCCGAGATGTTTAGTCCTGTATGAAGCGACTTCTGAACATGTCAGCAACACGTGAGTCGCCGTTTCTTCCTCTCCCAAGCATGCCCTGCACAGGAGGCTATCAGTAACACCTATAGTGAACAAATGTTTGTTAAAGGAGCCATGTCGTGTGATACCACTTGTTACTATCCTGATCTGTGGCTTGTTCATTCTCATTAGAACCTTCGTTAGACGACTGTTTACTTCAGGCAAGGCCTCCCTATCTTGTCTACAGTCTACTAAATTTTTCCAAAGCTAAGCGTGTAAATTATTCAAGTACCTACGTACCAGTGAAAGACCATAGTCGAATTGAATTGGTATTATGGGTTCCGGCCCTATAGTTGCCAGAGCCGATCCCCTTCTGCTGCATCGTTGCCTCTAGATCCACTGTGTCCCTTGATCCATTGCAGAGTCAAATTCTGGCCTTGTTAAAGAATCAAAATATCCAGTAAAAATGGTTTTCGGTTGTCTTCACTCACTATACGAAACACAGCAGCAATTTAGCTGCTATTTGTTTTTAATGATTTATTTATTTATTTAAGGGCTTTTTTTGTTAATGGTGAAAGTATATAAGCAACGTGTATTTTTAAGACTAAGAGTGTAAACATTTAAATCAAATAATTACTAAAATCTCTTTAAATAATAATTAATTGGTGTCCGTTAGTCTCGCTAAGGCTCATAAATTTTGATCAATTTTTCTCGATTTCGATCAATTTTTTTGTGTTTGCTCGAGTGGGAGGTGTAAACACACAATTGGACTCAAAATTCAAAAATAACCCGTGTGAAGCCGGGGCGCAAGCGACGTTTGTAATATGTGCACCTGTTTTTAATTCAATGTTTATTACAACAACAAACACTGCCTCTTAGTTTCAAATTGTGAGAGAAACAAACATTGTAAAACATTTTTAACGTTACTGCAATCGATATTATCTAACCGTACATTGATATACTAAGTTGCAGAGAACAATACTAATTTTCGTATTAATTTTATGAATTTTCACAATCTATTCGTAAAATGTTATTTTATAACTTAGGTACAATTGTTTAAATAACTGATAATATCGATGGCTAATGCTGGTTTGTTTCATCTTCTAACTCCTTGTGTGATTTACATGGTCTGTGTCGTGAGAAATGATCCAACCTACAGATTGGCCAAAATAATGATCCAAACGCTGTTTTTTTAGTTAATTTCCAAGTATGAAAGATTTCTAAATAACAAGTAATCTCAGAATGTACGTTCAGTTTTCTATAAAATTATTTAGATAATTCGAATGACATTTCTTTCATATCTAAATAACTTAAATATGTTTTTGTGGGTTCAAACATTTCTGCACAACATGGTCCATTTTGCATATTTGAATGATTTAGGCGATCGACGAGTGCGGTCAAATACGATCGAGTAAATTTACAGACAATGTATGATCGACTTAATATTTTTGTCTATCATCACTGTGGATTTTTTTCGATCGAAAGCTGAACTAGTGGTTTTTGTGGATTGGCGTATGAGTGTGCATAGCATTTTGTTAACAGGTGGCATTAACGGTCGCTAATTTTGAGAAAATCTGTAAATGATCGGTACATCTTGTTGATTTAGAAAACAACCTGTTATGCAACACAAAGTCAACTACAATCGAGCAAATATATAGATAGCCCCTACAAAGTTACGTATTACTCACGTATTACTTTTGATAAAATTTTAATTTAAGTAAGTGATACAGTCATACAACAGCAAATAAATTGGTTCTGACAGAACCGTAAGTTGTTTATAAAACAATAGCATTAATTATTTTGATATAATTTTCTCCATGTATGAAATCTTTATTAATATTACTTACTGTTATGTGGTTTAATGTAAACTTTCTGGTTGATTAAGTTGACACTTAAAATTTATAACATTCAAAATATCATTGACTTGCTAAAATAAATATTATTTTCATATACTAATTTCATTCGCTAACTGCAGTCTTCCTGTTATGTTGTTTTATGAATTGTGAAAATACAATATTGAAATTAGACTTGTTTTTCAAATTGTTATAAGAATAATATAGAACTACATTCTCGAATATGCCAAGAAAAGTATGATATTACGGCTGATGACTCATCTAGTGATTTTAGATAATATAAGAATTTAAAGAGTGTACGTCATTTTTTTAATGTTTACATTATTATCATAGATTAGGTACGTGTTCGATTTCTTGTGTAATCGGATCCTCCGTTCTAATGCAATGATTACGCGAATGACGGATGTTCAAATGCATCGGAAATAAATTTATTTGGTTTTCAAATTGATATGTTTGTACACCCCAACTGTTTTGCAAAGAAGTTTGATAGCTATGATTATAACTCTACTTGTACTGATACTTTCTCAGCACTAGCAATAACTCTTTTCAGCAGTTTTATTTAAATCAGAGTCGTGAGATTTAAATACATTTTATCTGCGTTTGGGATGCCGTCAGCCAAAAAGGTTAGTAACTGCTGTTCTAATGCACTATCTTGTAAACTCAGCATATACATACAATAAGTACTGAGATATTTGTGGAAATAAATCTATAGAAAACATTAAAAAATAATATGTACATATAAAATAGTGTTAAGATCAACATGTTCAATACTCTTGCTCATCAGTGTATTAGCCAATCTCTAATTATGTATTTATTGCATCAATTTGTAAATATAATTTATCGCATTTAATGGGCTTTGCTTTCAATTTAATAAATCCACAATCTTTTCAGGTTCTTCTATCGTTATTACCGCCCTAATTTATTAAGTCTGAATATGGGCTTTCTCCATTGATTGCCACAAAACTCGGCCCAAGTTAACCAGCATCTCGTCACTTCACTCTGTTAGAGGGTCGCCTAACACAGTGCTTGCCACTAGTTTAGTAGGAGACTCCTACTCGACAGCTATTTTCTCTCATTCGGTTAACGGTTCATTTACATGTATCAACTGGTCCATTATATCACACAAGAAATTTGGAGCCATCGGCCAGCCATAGAGAGGGATAGCCCTCTATGGCTGGCCAAGTGACTTGAGCTTCGTCTTGCGGCCAGCAGTGAATGAACGCTATTAACGCGTTTCTATTCCGTGTTCAGAGTATACATAAGCTTATATAGTGTGCGCGTTAACGATGATGAACTGTAAGCACGGGTATCAACAGTCTCAAAATTGCAAGAGTGACGCTATTACAGTCACGAATCACGAAGAATGATGGGGCGATAAAATCCGGAGCGAAGGAACACAAATGTGGTTGGGCCACCGGGTCCTGGGTTCGATTCCGGGAATAATGATTTTGGACAATATACTTGGTATAATCTAATTTAATGCAAATTCGGCGAGCGGCCTCTTTACACGGCCATGCGGGCACGATGATAACTGCGACCCGTCGTCGCCTTGCGAATACAACCAAATTACACTGAGTTGCTGTCACAACCAAAACTATGTTACAACTGGTCAAATAATACACTTATGCGCGACAAAATTGCACTGTGCAAGCGGCCACCTCGAAAGTTTATACTGTTCTGTGGCTCGACTGCCACTGGGCACACGACGATAACTCCCGATCTGCGCAGGCGCGTGCTTCCGTCTTTCACTTTCGGCCAGCGCACCTCCCATTGAGCGAACAAAATAAGGCCACCAATTTAGCCCCCCTTGAGAATGCCCGTGCGGAAGTAAAGGGAAGTTAGCCTAATAAACTAACTACCACAAATACAAACGTGTCTTTGGCGCAATCAAAGACACTTGCGTTGATTGTTTCTCCCGCCGGTATTTACTTGAATTTTAGGTTACCATGGTGAAGTATATTTATTTATTTATAACAGGAAAACTGACAGCCATTAATTAATGTTATATAGTATGTAATGTAATTCACAAATGAAGCCTATTAGAAGTTTTATAAATGGGTAATCGGTTTAAGTAAATACATATAATAGGGTTATTTTTCAGAGTAGTCAAATTTTAATCTTAAGTTCAAATGAATAAATAATGATATATAGTTGTTAAATACGAATAGAAAAAATAAGGCTTCTATTTTTATTTGAAACTATCCTACTTTTATATGATTTATGGGCAACAATGTTATTACCTACCTCTCAACCCTTATGCGTGCACAGCAAAATTAGTTATAAATAATGTATTACCACACATTTTGAATTTAAAAGATAAAAAGGACAGAATGTTGGAGATTGTTTGTAATTAATTTTTCTTCAGCTTTTGCCTCTATTATTTATTCTGAATGGCTTTGATGTCATTGGTGTATCCATTTAATTTTTGAATTTGTGCGAAAACGGTGTTAACACTGAACCTTCTCTCTGAATTTGGCCGATTATTGCGAAAAAACCCTGTAGATGTACGAAATATAAAATAATACTTATGCACCTTAATATTAATTAGATTTAAGAGGTAAGTGTAAATTGTTACTGAGTTTAGATGTTATCAATTTATAAATAGTAGTACCACCAGTACAAAAAAGATCAGCCTTGTAGCAGTTCTTAGAAAATCTGTTAAATGAATTAAATGCTCTTATAAGGAATAAGTTTCGCCTTTAGTTTGTTCGACATAAAGACACATTTATGGAATTGTTATAAGGCAGTGAACGCAAGGTTACCGAAATATACCCTCACGTTCACTGTGAAATCTTTTTAATAAGTCAGGACAGTTCAAACGATCTTGAGCAATTTTACTTAGTAAGACCAGGTCAGCTGTATAGTGCCTGGTATACGCCTAGCAATTCATAGCAAGCAATAATTATCAGTAGTTCCTAGATTAGTTGACAGGGTCGACTTTTCTCTCATACCACCTATTCTCCTCAGTGACATTCACATTCTTTATAGTATTAAAGTTTATAGTAATAAAATTAAGAATTTAGGAGTATATATCAGCTCCTGTCTAACATGATCAGTGGTCACCACAAGTTAATCAAGTCAGTTAGAAATTTTCTCCCTGTTCCCACTAAAATTGCGCTTGCTCAATCCCTACTTCTGCTTATTCTTGACTATGCTTATGTTTGCTATCTGGACGTTATTGAAGCGCAGTTAAATTAACACAAAATTTATGCTTACGATTCGTATTTGGCAAGTTTCCTGGGCATCAGGTGGTATCCCGGTGATTAAGTTTGCAGGTAGCCGTAATTCTCTTCCAAAACTTGCGAAAGCTAGTGTCACTGATGTACTTCGATATGACAACAAAAACGGTTGTATGTGCTTGTCCCAATCTCGTTGACGATTGTCTACAACTTTTGCTAGGTACCTCTCAAATGTCTGATTAAATCGTTCCACCATTCCATCAGATTGCGGGTGGTAGGAAGTCGTTTATGTTTTGTGCGTACCCATAACTCGGCAAGTTTCCTGGAATATTTGAGACTTAAAATTCCTTCCTTGATCGCTGTGAATCTCTAAACGTACTCCAAAACGACAGAAGACTTCATGAACTGGTTTATCTGCAACTGTTGAAGCTTCTTGATTTGGAACGGCAAAGACTTCTGGCCACTTAGTGAAGTAATCCACACCCATACACCATACTTGTTACCACTTTCACTTTCCGGAAACTGCCCCGCCACGTCAATGGCTATTTTCTCCCATAGTGCAACAAAATTGTACAACTTCAATGCACCTCTACTACGAGTCTGAGGTCCCTTTACAGCCGCACAACTCGTACATTTGCGACACCAGTCCTCAACATCGTTTCGACAGTGGACCCAGTAAAACCGCTCTCGGATCTTCTGTAGAGCTTGTTTAACTCCCAGATGGCCTCCTGAACAATCATTATGGTACAGCTGCAGAACATACGGTACTTTAGCTTTAGGGACAACCATTTGCAAATGACAGCTGTTTCCCCGACCATTTTCCCATTTACGGCAGAGAACTCCATCCTAAAGCAGCAAGCTCTCCCATTGGGCCCAATACCTTTTAGTGGTCGAACCTATCGCTGAGACGTCGCTCCACTTGGGCTTGGGGGCACTGGCCTTCATCCATTCCAAACTCGGCTTGATGTCTGGATCTTCCTGCTAAGCATGTTGTAAGCTGTCCTTCCACTCGTTGCTGAGATGGTCTGTCCTGAGCATCCACACAGATACCACTTTCTTACCCTCTTTCCCAGTACAATGCCCCCAATTTTCAGGACAAGGTCTTCTTGACAATGCATCTGCGTTGCCTTGAGATATCTCACTTCTGACACTAATTGTTACGAGCTTAAGTTTCGTGACTATAAAAACTGCCGATTGAATTACCAAAATTGACACTTTAATTACTGAAAACCAATTAAAACTTTAATTACACTTAACACTTTAGTTCACTTTATTTCACTCCGAAAGCTTCTTTTGTATCGCCAATTCAAAACTGCTCCGTTCGCGGCCCTCAACGACTTTATATAGCAATTCGCGTCTTGTGACACAATAGTTCCTTTCCGGTTTTGACAACGACTTGCTGAAGTACGCTACCACAATCTTCCGATCACCATCCTGTTGAGACAACACACCGCCAAGTCCTGTATCACTTGCGTCTGTGTCAACTATGAATTTCTTGCCTGCATTAGGGTACCCCAAAATAGGTGTTTTGCACAGACGATCCTTGAGCTCCTGGAATGCGATATCGCAACTTTCATTCCATCAGAAATGACGCTTCTACTCGGTTAGCTTGTGCGGTTAGCGGTTAGCAGGGGTTTGGCTATATCTGCAAAGTTCTTCAAAAATCGCCGATAATAGGAGCACAAACCCAAAAATGCTCTAACTTGCGTCTTGTCTTTTGAAACCGGCCAATCCTTGACAGCGGTGATTTTCTCTGGATTCGTGCGGATATCTTCTTCCGACACTACGTACCCCAAAAACTTAACTTGCCGTTTGAATAGTGAGCATTTCTTTGGACTCAACTTGAGGAAGGCACTCTGAATCTACATGAGCACGCGTTATGGGTTTCGAAGGTCTTCCTCAAACGTACGGCCTACGATGATGATATCATCCAAGTAGACCAGACAGGCGTCACCAATTAGCCCGCTAAGTACAAGTTCCATCAACCTTTCAAATGTTGCTGGAGCATTACACAATCCAAACCGACATTACTTTAAATTGCCACGGACCCTTTCCCGTCGAGAACACAGTTTTCTCCTTGTCCTTAGGGTCAATTCAACTTGCCAGTAGCCACTTTTTAGATCCAGCGTGCTAAACCACTTTACTCCTGAAAGCATGTCCAGTGTGTCATCAATTCTTGGCAAGGGATAGCTGTCGTTCTTTGTAACGTCGTTCAGACGGCGGTAGTCAACACGAAACCGCATGGTGCCGTCCTTCTTCTTTACCAGCACCACGGATGAACACCATGGACTAGATGAAGGTTCAATAACACCATCCTTCACCATTCAGTCAATCATGGTTTCCACTTCCTTTTCACGTGCTACCGGCAATATTCTTGGCCACTGGCGGATAGGCAATTCTTCTCCTGTGTTTATTTTGTGTTGAACTAAGCCGGTCTTCTCTATGTCAGCATCGTTTGATGAAAATACATCGGCTTACTTGAGTAACAACTTCCTCGTCGTGACCATTTCATTCGGCGAGAGAACGCTGCGAGAGTCTTCTAAAATTGTGGTCACTCTCGTTTGTGAATCCTTGCTGGGGGTTCCACTCGATAGCTATTGGCACCGACGCACCCAATTCACTTCCTCACAAGTACCAACCAGTGTGCCTTTTTCTATAATCTGTTCCTGGTCACAAAGGTTCAGCACACGTACTCCTGAGATGTCAGTGGTTCTGACCAAGGTTCGAGCTACTTTCCATGGAAGGTCATTGTTTACCCTTCCCACGAATACACAACGGTGAGCTTGCCCAGGGTTCCGATGAAGACTAACCGGCACAATCGTTTCCAATCTCGGCAGAAGGACAGCCTTCTTAAGGCTGTACTCGTTCCCTGGTAACGCCCCTTCCACAAAAAGTTCTTCCTGTCTACATTTCAAAACACCTTGCTTAATGTCGATCTCACAACAATTATTCCACATAAAGTCTAGTCTCAGAATGCAGTCGTCCATTATATCAGCCACGATGACATTATGCAGGTAGATCATGTTGCCTAGTTTCAACTCCATCTGCTTCTCTCCACGGACGGGTATATATACAGTTCCTTCCTTTTCTCAATCGCAACCAATGCGCAGCTACCTAACCATTACTCTTCTTTTTTTCATTGTTTTTGATAAACCGTGGTTTAGGTCTGTCCTTATTTAAAAGTTTAAAGTATTAAATAACGATTCAACGATGTTGGCATTTCGCCTATGAAGAGCGCCGCCTGAAAAAATTTTTATTCAAAACATTATAAAACAAAAAATATATTTCAACGATTGTATGACTATAATCAATCATATTTTATTTAAATATAGGTTACTAACTTAGTTTGATATATTGATAACGACGTACGCCAACACTACGCATTTAATAAAAATATATTTACGGAAATTATCGCGGTTAATTAAATATTTTAACTTATTTTCCGCGTATTGGCAGCTGAAAATATCCACATATGACGCATGTGCCCTGAGGACTGACGAGAAGATACTGGAGCAGGAAGAAGGGGTAGACTAGTTGCGCTGGCATATGACAGAATTATTCGAGGTCTGAAGAGAGGGGGAGGACACGGTAATCTTCGAATCCGGCAATTTGTTATATCACCGTGAGGGCGACCATCTGTCGCAAGGAGGTGTCAGATTTTTCGTCCACAAGCCTCGTCAACAAAGTTGTAAAGATAGAGAGAGTGCCGACGGGGGTTGCGTACTTGATACCCAGAATCAAAAAACGGTATTCGCTGAAGGTCATACAGGTTTACGCATCAACCTCGGCACATCTCGATGAGAAGGTGGAGGTAATGTATGAGGATTTATCTAGAGTTACCAAAACCCACTATACGGTGTAGATGTAGGACTTCAACGCAAAACTAGGCACAAGAGAAAGCGGTGAGCTGAAGTTACGAAAATTTAGAATAGGGTCATTAATTCCGTTGAAATTTGGATGGTGCTACAGTCCCTTCAGCGGTGCCAAGTGGACTTTCGGTATATCAAAGTGCTGAAGTGTCTGTACAGTAGTGGTACGATGGCTATTCGAATACAGAACCAGAGTACGAAATCTATCCAACCGCAGAGAGGTTTCTCTAAGATCAGCTAGTCGGTTTGACCTACGGCATAGATGACATCCAAACTGAAAATTCAGACATTGGAGGGGATTTAGACCCTGAGGATGAACTACATTTGAACGCCATGTCAGCGAGATTAGCAGCTGCGGGACTGATTACTCTGTTTCAGGTTCCTAAAAAAAAGTTAGTAGATTGTTGATTTGTAAGATTTTTATACCTGAGGCTATTGATTTATAAAAATTATAATTCCGAAGACTAGAGTCCTAAGGCTGTTTGTTGACTTCATACAAGTAAGTAATATTATGTATTATAATAATAAATATTCTATGAAAATTTAATTACAAATAGCAGTAGTTTTTCCTAGAACTTTAGTCTAGAAGAGTTTTTATTCTATATTATTTTGAAGTTATTTTTTAGTTTTACGTCACAAAAGAGTGCTTTTTGTAATCACTATGATAGACTTAGTCAGTACATTATTAATTTAAGAATTTTTAAGATAAAAAATACCACAAATATTGTTATGTCAAATAAAAACTATTTAATTACGTATTACACCCCTAAACCTATAAAAAACCAAAAATTCAAATTCAACAAGGACAAAAATCTGCCCTATAAAGTGTTATTATTTACCGTTATAATCATTAAATGCATAGAAAATAAAAGTGGTCTCAGTACAGTACCCCGGGAAACCCTAACTTTTAAAAACGATATCGTGTTAAAACTTCATTAACTTAATGAAAACAATTCAATTTAATAGCGTTTAATTTAAATAGAATAGGCTATACCAGAGTTTCCGAAATTTTTTCAGTACACGGCGCACACACGTGTAAAGTATTTTTTCACCGTGACCTTGTCAAATGGCATGTGTGGAACAACTCTAGCAGGGCACAGAAATTAAAACATTTTTTTCAAAAGGAATTACGAGTAAAATCAAATTTAAAAACTCTCAATGTGAAGTTAATCGATGAGCAATATTAAAGCGCGGCATAAGACTTCATACTGTAACTCTCATTTCTTGGTTTACATCGATTTTTAGTGATATTTGCTCTTTATGTTGTAATACAGCTGAAAATTTAACTTCGCATAAACGGGTTTCAAAGATAAAGAGAATTTCTAATGATTTTGAACTTAGAGTTGGATATTAATTATGGCTGTTATACAATACTACACCGAATCATAACAACTATAATGTGTTGTACGATTGTTGTCGCATGAAGGTTGCTTTCAGGGGCGGCGCCCCCGCTTACTCACCACGGCGCTCTAGGGTGCCGCGGCTCACATTTTGGGAACCCCAGGATTATACAAAATAAATTGGATGATTTAAATCTTTTCGGAATAATTTACCTTTTAGTCAGAAAAATTAAAAAAAAAACTAATGAGAAAATTAAGAACTGTCAATTTTGAATTTAGCTTTAGTAACCGTTGTTGTCTACCATCAGAAAGTACTTCTAATTCATAATTGCCTACCTGGGGAACCTATACAAAATAACATCTATCGGAAGGAACCAGTTAGCGGTAAGGTAAACCATGTCAAATTTAGAAGAGGCTTGAGAGTACGGAAGTTTGTTATAAATTATTACGTCCCAGCTGCAGTTCCACATTAAAAAAAAATATCCTCATTTCATCAGACTCATTCGTGCTACAAGTATACTACTATCTAATATAACAAGTGCAGTATGGCTCTACCACGTATAAAACTTAAATGACTTTCTGTGACAAAAAACTTCACCTCCGTGTCAACTGAGTATAAATAATTAATTAGCCACCACTATATAGTTCACACACGTTCATAAACTTATTATTTGTGGTAAATACATTCATATTACTTTGCATGCTTTCTCAATTTTAAGAATAGGAAAAAAATTCTTTCATTAGACCTTTGTAAATGTTAACAAGTTCTCAGGATCAGTCAAGAGCATACAGTCCACTTGACGATAAGTAGATTCTGTGGCCTACACAGATTCTGCGTTGCGTGTAGAGAACAAGAGACACTTTTTACTGGATACGAGCCATTCCATCTAATTCCTCAAGGGTGACAGCGCATCTGCGTTTTGGTTCTTAATCGAGGATAGATGAATCTATCAATGGGCCACAGCGTTCACTTACCATCACTATCAGGTAGGCTGTGTGCCCGTTTGTCACACTTGTTATGAAAAAAATTAGCGACTGATTACTTACTGTCATTGGCGTTTCCGGATGCGGGCTCAAGGGTCCAAATTTGTTTCTTCTTGAGGCTGGTACCGTTCGCGTTGATTTTAAAGCCGAATGTCTCCGCGGTGAGATAGCGGTAGCGCGAGTTGATGAGCCCGATGGTCCACCAGCCTCGCTGCTGGTTCTGTGTGATGATGTCCCCGGCGCCATTCATCTCGCCGTTGCTGTGTCCGTTCAAACCGTTCATTTTGACCTGGAAAAAAAGGAAAACGGTATAATTCATAACTTTGTTATGGTAGTAATACGAAGGTAATAGGAGTTTAGAACCATGCCGCAGCTACAATAGTAATACAATTGTAGCACGAATGGGTCAGCTCGACCAGGGAAGGACTACGTTCTCATATAGTCACAGATACCAGCGTAAAATAGCGACTTTATGCTGTGTGGCAGTGAGCTTGTTTGTCATTCTTAGTCCACACGATATATATATTAATGTAAACTGTAGTTATTAAGAAGCAGTATAGCTAAAGGACTAGACAAAGTTACACATCCACCTTCCAACGTTACAATGTGTATGTAATGCTTATTTATTCTTAAAAAAGGGCTTTGTCGCTGATGTGATTATAACGCCCTGGTAGTTACAACAAAATTCTTGAATAGGATAAATACTAACAAATAAAGTTTTCTGGCATCATCTGATAATGGACCTGATTAAATACTATTACATACCTAGTACTGCCAATCAACGACAAATGTAAACTATAATTTCTTCTATCTCTTGAGTTATGTACGTATCGTTAGTATTGGTATCCGACCAGTTTGCACAAATGTAGTTTGAAATGATTTATGTCATCATACTCATCTCTGTTCATCTCACTAAACACACGAAATCCGATTCCTCCACCTCGTTAGTCCCGGTTTGCCCAACGGCGCAGAGACAAGAATGCTCGGCGGCGGTCATCACACGCTTCATTAGCAGCCATTGTGTATCCTAGCGTAACCGCACATCATCCCAACGTGTCCCACATCCTATCTGTTGTGCTCTTAACAAAATAATGAGGGTATCCACGATTTTTCTGCCACCAGGGCAGCGCCATTTGAAAACGAGGTGTAGGTACTATTTGGCAGATTTCTTTGCGATGAAGTTAATTTGTTTGAAAAATGTAAGGTTTAATGTTTCTTTCTGTACTTTTAGGTATAGTTTGTATTAATTAGATTAAAAATAAATAAGCCAAATCGCAGATATTCATAAAAGTAGAAAAAATCAAACGCAAACCACCGCGGTATTGTTTGTGTACAAAATAATACTCTAGAAACTTTTCTTTAGTCTTCTTTCTATAGGATAGGGTGACAAACGAGCACACAGTCTACCTGACGGTAAGTGGCTGCTGTGGCCCATAGATATCTACATCTATTCTCGATTACGAATTAAAATGCAGATGCGTTGTCACCCGCGAGAACCCAGATGGAATGACTCGTTTCCGGTAAAAAGGGTTTCCGGTTCTCTACACTCACCAGCATTAAGCTGCTATTTTACACTGGTATTCTGTGAGAGTAAGGTCCTTCCCCGGTCGAGCCGACCCATTCGTGCTACAACTATACTATCAATATAATTGCAGCATGGCTCTACCACGTATAAAAATTAAATGACATTATGTGACAAAAAACTTCACCTCCGCATCAATTTAATATAAATAATTAATTAGCCATCATTATTTAATTCACACCACATTCTTCAACTTATTATTTGTGGTAAATACATTCATAGTACTTTGCATGCTTTCCCAATTTTAACAAGTTCAAGGTGGAAGACGCAGGCAGCTATGACACAGTTAAGGGGAAATATAACCTCAAATGGCTCAGCAAGATCCTCCGTTATGCCGAAAATATTGCAGCATTAATTTTGAAATAAATATATGGTAAAGTTGAGGATTAATG
>DWHP01001859.1:0-15316 GCA_018247895.1 Parnassius honrathi | reverse complement strand
GTAATTACTGCAAATTGACCCACATTCTTGATGGCGGCGACGTAACTCCAAATTTGATTCCAACGTAAACTCCACTATATTTACCATATACGAGTATAATATAAATTCCGGTGTATATTATTTTATATCCGGCGACGATCCAGGACCATGTTCGGGAGTTTACGGGAATTTTAAAATAATGCAACTCGAATGTGGTCTTGGACGACCACATTCGAGTAACATGGTGGTAAAAAAATATTGCAAAAACAAAGACCCTGGTTACAATTAACTTTAAATACGGACGTAGTTACTACAAGTACGTTGTTTAACTCTTTGCTCAGAAAGAATGCGCAGGCGCTCCAAAAGCAGTTTCGTGGTCATTTGGAAGAGAAGACTAAAATGGCCTCTAAAGTGCTTGGCGTGCTCAGCAGAGCGGGACAGTATTTTATGCCATCTCACCACCCGCAACTTTACAAGGCGCAGGTTCTGCTGCACATAGAATACTGTTCACAACCATGGGCAGGGGCTCCCCAGTGCTAGCTCCTTCCATTTGATCACATCCAGCGCAATGCAGTTCGAATCGTCAGCGACCGAACTCTTTCCGATCAACTGACTCACTGGCACTGCAAATAGATGCTGCATCTCTTTGCGTATTTTATCGTATCTACCACGGGCAGTGCTCTGAGGAATTGTTCGGACTAATTCCATCCGCACAGTTTCACCATCGCACATCGCGACAAAACTCGCGATATCACCCATACCATCTGGATGACTGGCGGTCACCACTAAGCGATTTAAAAGAAGTTTTTTTCCTCGCACAACTTCCTTGTAGAATCATCTACCACCAGAGATTTTTCCGGACCAATACGACATAGGGACCTTCAAGAAAAGAGTATATTCCTTTTTAAAAGGCCGGCAACGCAAATGCGTTCCCCCTGGTGTTGCAGCTATTCATGGGCGGTGGTAATCACTTATCCATCAGGTGTGTCGTATGCTCGTTTGCTCCCTCTTCTATAAAAAAAATCAAAAATGCCATTGCCGAGCCCGTTTTGCGAAACTCAGCACCAAACACTGAGCTTCCTTCTAGTTCAAAATGGAAACTACAGTGTAAATATGCCCAGCCTATCTGAGCCTCACACAAACCTTCCTGCCAGCGGGTACCTCGCTGGGCCTCCCCCAGCGTCTCGACCGATGTGGTTGCACGCGCTGAGGAGAGGAAGGTGTGTGACAGTTCAAGGGCTGTGCACTAAAAGCCCCAAGTAAAATGTTTATCCCTCCCTCCCCATCCTACACCCCGAAGGCCTGACCCTGAGAAATCCCGCATCATACCAACGGTCAGCCAGATACCGAGAAGAATAGAGACGCCACCGCTCACCAGCCTAACACCCGTCGATAGTTGGGCTGAGCGGTCAATAAGCCTCGAATTGGCACCAACATCTCGCCTAGTGGTAAAAAGATCACCACTTTTTTTTAAATCTAAACCACTTGAAACCAAAATCGACGAACTCCAAGATAAGAAGAGACTCGAACCATGGTCATCATCATTCATCTTCTGACTCGGAATCTACATCATCTGCGCCCTCGCCAACACCAGAGAGGGCGATAGAAATACCAATGACAAGGCATAGTCAACCATTAAAGTAGCCGTCTCAAATAAAATCTCCGACTGACATTTCAACCGAGATGCAATAAGTGGACCCCGAACCCGTGGTGGGACCATCTACAGCGCCGGACACATATGCGCGCATTGCGGCCGTACCAAGAACAAAATGACCTTCATCGCCACCTACAACGGGGCCACCACCACCTACCGAAACGCCGATAGTGGCGAAATACCCTTCTATTATTATGGAGTGCTTCCTAAACTGGGGAAACACTTCATAGTACTACATTCAATTATTGGATACGCCCCGAACGCCCGCCCGTTTGGGAAGAGAGTTTGATTCCGTCCCTAAACGGAAGACGAGTATAGAAAGTTGCAAAAATATCTAGTTGAAAAAAGCAGGGAGGACACAACCTTCGCGTAGTACTATTACGCACCGCACAAAGAGCAACACACGAAGATGGGTTTAAGAGGGCTCCCTCCAGACCCGCGGGACATTCATGAGGCGCTCATCGAAATGGGTTTTCCCAACCAAAAGAGAAACGCCCGGATGTCTGTTTTACATAAAGCTTGACCACCTGTCCCCGGAGAAACTTAACCGTCTATACAAAATATACGAGCTATTGTTTTTACCGGGGATCACCATCGAAGGCTGGCAGGGCAGACTCGGCCTTGCACAACGTCATAGTTCCAGGAATTTGGGCACGCCTCGGTGAATGGTCATCGCCTCTTCAGATGCGTTCGCTGCGCGATTAACCATTCCACAATGGAATGCTTAAAGCTGCTCGACGCATAACTTAAGTGCGCTAACTGCACTAAGGTTCACGTGGCCAGCGACTGACGGTGCCCCGTGCTGCATAGGATAGCAAGGAAAAGGGGCATCAATCTGCAACCCGCAACAACAATTTCATTAACAACCACAATCGCAGTACCAGCAACAGCGGCAACAACATCAAGAGCAACAACACCAATAACAGCCACAGTAATAACACCAAGTATCGCAGCTACAACAGCGGCATACAAATACTCCTCCACCGGCGCCATCTACATTTGCAGCGACAGGCACAGCCCTAGCACCTCCAGCGAATGGCCCTACGGAGTTCACTCCGTAGGGCCATTTCGCGCGCACACGCCCTAAAAAGAAGAGGAGGAAGCGCATTTCGCGCGCACACGCCCTAAAAAGAAGAGGAGGAAGGAGTATAAAGTAAGAGAAGCAAGAAGGATGCCGAACTCGCTCCCCCCCCCCCTTTACAACAACAGCAGCGGCAGCTGCGTGATCAACCCCGAGAACAATCCCAACATAGGACTACAACATTCACAATACCCATAACACAGACCACCCACGTACTAACCACCATAAAAGAGGCCCTCACGAAAATGGTGGGTATGATGATAAGGATATTTAAAGATAGCCTTAAAGAAATGACTACGGGGTCTAATACTTTAACGGCGATATAAGGTGCCCAACTGTCGGTTATCAACAGATGACAACCTAAAATCCCTTATTGAAACCCCGGTGGCATCACTGGAAAGGCCGCCGAACTTCGAATGCTGGTCGAGGGGTACAACATTAAGATTGTACTGCTGGAAAAAACAAAGCTACGCCCCACCGCTCAACTGAAGCTTACCAACTTCTTCGTGTATGGACACGATAAGGTGTCCCCCAAAGTAGTCGCGTACAGAGGTACTACGGCACTAGTCTAAAGAGATGTTACACACACAGAAGTGGAAACAGACAAGAACTTCGCTTCTTCGAGGACAGAAGGGATTAGAATGAGGCTTGGCAACAAAGAGTTCCGAATCTATGCTGCCTACAGACATCCCGGACTCGTTCACCCCCAAGATATAAGGAAAATACTCGATGAATCAACACCTGCAATTATCGCTGAAGACCTCAACGTAAAACATCCTGCTTGGGGCTCTGCGATAATCACCCCGCCTTGGAAGAAACTATTCGTCGCCACTGAAGATTAAGGGTACGGGGTGTTGAGCTCAGACGACCTCACCCACATACCCACCTAACCAGAACACCAGCCCGATATTCTCGTCATGGAGGCTGGCGGTGTTGTAGGATCTGGACGCACAGCACCCCTCCCCCCGTGTTTTTCAACATCGACACAAGTGGGAACGCTGTAGTGCCCACAGAATTCAAGATGAAAACTAACTGGACCCGCTTTCGTAGAGCGCTGGCGGACCCCCGACTCAGTGCCACCATAACAACCAGTGAAGATGTAGAGACAGCAGCTCTACGTTTCAACAATATAATGCAAACCCAACCGCAATTCAATTCATACCCTGTATCTACATGGCACCGAAGAGAGGAACTCCCACATCATCTGTAAATACGGCTCTCTAAAAAGCGGAGTCTACGGAAGTTCTTGGCACGAACGCGATGCCCGCTTGACAAGAGGAAATTGAGAGCTGTCGGAAGCAATGAGATCGCCTAGGGGGAAGCATGGGATAGGTGAGTCGACTAAGCATCGTAAACACCCAACTCCCTGCATGTCCTCAACCAGCCTCTCGCGAAGACATCGACACTGGTATGGCCACTTGTGGACAACACGCGCAAACGCTACTACGACGCCTAGAAAAGAGTGGAGATGATGGCACATCATCTAGAAGCACAATTCAAAATCAATCCTATAGCGGAGGGGTACGTCGAATTTGGCACCGTCTCTAAAGGGCGACTACTTTATTTCGCCGATGGAGGTAGGGCGCATTATCACGCACCTTCCCTCCCGTATAGCGCCAAGATTCGACTGAGTTACTACTATGTCAATCAATCAGCTGCCTGGAAGACGGATAGTAGAGCTCACCAGACTGTTTAACGGCATCCTAAGAACTGGCCACTTCCCAAAAATCTGGAAGCAACGAAGAATAGTCGTGCTACCAGGGAAAGGACAGGAGGCACCCGGATAGATAACACCCTATAATGCTATTACCGCACATAGCTAAACTATTCGATAAAAATTTAGTAAAAAGACTTATGCCGCACGTTGCTCTACAAGAAGTACACTCTACGACCGCACAGATGACCCGGCTGTTGCACTATCTTACGGCCGAAGATAACCGCAGCCGCATATGTGTTAGCTTTTCTAAGCCAACACTCAGCTACAATCTCACCTGATGGTTAGTGGCGATGTAGCTTAAGACGGTAAAGCACACCGATTTCAAAAATACTTATTCACTCTTGCCTTGAAGATACCCACTGTTTACGCTCGACACCGCTAGCCCCGAGTTGGGGAAACTGGTTTGATAGCGGGTGCACGGGGAGAAATTCTTGTCGCGAACGGCGGCCGTGCCGCTCAGCAGGCAGTCCCTTTTGAGCGCGCCTGCGCGACGCCTGTCGTTTGTAGTCGGTCGAAACGCCACCCGTGTTCCGCCGCATCGAGAAGTTAAATTCGTTAAGGGCTGGATGTCCGCTATCTTGTTTGCTTATTGTCGTTATTACGTGAATACGAGGCCTTTGTTTGCAATTGAGTGATTAATTTAACTTCGCTTGTTATTAATTGTGTCGGCTAGTTGCTTATGCGGCGTTTTGATATCGCACGGAATCAGTTAGATTACAGTCTAGAAACTTCGAGTGTTTGCGTAGCATTTTGATGTAGTAGGAAGTGATTTTGCTTGTTCGATTGAACTCTAAACTTTGACTATATATAAACTTAGACTACAGTTTTGTGTTAAGTGACGTTAGAATGGAGTTCGGCGCCCGGAAGTGAGCGCATCCTGAGAAGTAGCGCCTTGGATCGGCAGTCCTAGATCAGCGGTGCTGTCAGGTTACACAGTGTACACACCACTACACACTACTTACATACACATCACTTCCCACCTGACAAGTACCCGATGGTCGACCCTACTCCGGAACTAGTTAAGTTGATTTGCTTGTTAGTCATATGTACAAGAATTCTCCATAAGCCATTGAGGGGGAACTAAATTATGTGGCGCAATTTTGGTCGCCAATAACATGCGCGCCCCGCATGATGGAAGTGGTAAAAGTGGTCGACCCATATAAGGACGCCCGCTGCCGCCACTCTTTTTTCTTGCATCGTAGTCGAAGAGGACCGCTAGTTGTGATTGTACATCTGTCAAAAACTGCTAGTAGTAACCGCGTTGCGTGGTGCAATCTGTCATCGCGCATCTCTCTTTCAACGCATCACACCACCACGAGCGTCGTCCGCGAGGCCACCAGCAAAAGGAGGGGCACCCGGTAAGTGCTCCTTAATTTGCCTTGAGCCGTTTTATTCTCGCCATATTTTTCTCCCTTAACGGCTCAAGTAGAATTCCATCTCGGGACACTGGCAAAATAATATATTTGGAACAGCGAGTGTATCGTTCAAGAACTGCCACGTGCCGCATCGGCCGTATCGTTTTTGTTGTGGGAAGCCGCGCATACAGTCTACCAAGAAAATTGATCCAGCATAATAAGGTCGAGGGTCGACTATGGAATCGATAACCAGACCCCAATCACAGCACCGTTTTGGTCATTAGCGCGATCAGTTATTGTTATTATTCACAGGTTCCGAGAATGAATTTTTATTTAAAATGTTATATATTTCATGGTTGGTCCTATAAATTTAGAGCAAAATCAATTCTCTCTCTCCTGAGATTGGAAAAAATGTGTATTTTAATGCGACTGTTTTGACGACACATAAGCTTATAATATTCCTTGGCATAAAAGAAACAAAGAATAAGCTAAAAACAAAGAATAAAAAGAGACTTAAAAGAATAAAATAATTTAACATGCACATGAAGACGGCGTTTTAATTATTACGATACTATAATTATGATTTGTAACCATTTTACTTTTTTATGTCGACTTTTATTTTTATTAATAGCTAAAAAATAAACATAAAAATAACGCGTAAATTCACTTCACACAATGTTTGAAATATCGTACTTATAAATATACAGATATTTTAGTCAAAATGTACGTAGTTAACGTTTGTAAAACCAAATTGCAACTGGTACAAACAATATAATAGAGCTTCAGATAAGCAAAGGTTTTGCATTTTGATTAGTTTCATTCGCAAATATTTAAGCTTGGTTATTCAATATTTTTTATATTCCAAACTGTGAGAAATACGAATAAAATAAGGTTTTCTGCAAGCATAATTTACTTGATAGATAACTTAAATTTACTTGCAACTCGTGTTCGATTAATTTATAATTTCAAGTCTAAAGTTACAGTTTAGTTACACACTTTATATGTCCCACTACACTGCACAGGTTACCCTGAATTCTTTCTGATTGGCTCGATTCACTAACGCTGCGATGGGGTATTGCACCCTTTTGCATTTTTTATCGCATCTTCTACGCGGAGTGCTCTGAGGAAAATAGTTCGAATAAATTCCTGAGGAAAAAACTCATGATACCATCCACACCATTTAGGTGCTTGGTGGTCAACAACTGTGTGATTTACTTACTCGCATAACCTCTTTGTGGAATTGTTTACCACCGGCGATTTATCCGGACCGATACGACTTTTGACCTTCAAGAAAAGAGCTTAATCCTTTCTAAAAGGCAATACCTACATTTCCACTGGTGTTGCAGTTATTCATGCTCGTTTATCTCTAAACTATGACAAAATAACTCTAACTTTTTGAGCAATAATTATTATTGTTTAATATTGATAAATATTGATTGAACAATAATTTTATGCGTGTTGGCAGTTGGATTTTGATTTGTAAGACATGAAGTTTTCCTCACGATGTTATCATTCACCGACAAGCATGTGGCAAATCACATTGCAAATTTCGATAGACAATGTTATTAGGGCCAGTGAAGATCGAACATTGGTTGCAAGTGCTTAACCCTGAGATTTTTAAGCTCAGTTACTTTTAAATATAAATAGATCTGCAACCTAATTCTTAACTGCTTTTGAGTAAAACATAAGTTTAATGTTATTGCCACCGAGCCATTCGTGTAACTTAATTGGACTGTTATCGCACACGTAAATTGGTACCGAAGTTTGGGGTTCATAATTTTGTTCAATATTGCATTTTCGTAGCACTGTACAACAGAACGCTGTTTGATTTATTGGAAGAGCATTAAAGGGTAATTTGTATTGACTGTTTTGGGAAATATTGTTATTTATATGAAATTATACAACGGTAGTAAAAGTGTCTTTACAACTTAGATAAAATTCAAAAAACTATAGGGTAGAGTATTATTTTACATATATGGTAGAGGGACGATGCAGATATACTATGGTTGTAGCGTCGGCTGGTCGGGTCGACCGGGAAAAGACCACGCTCTCATAGAATACTAGCGTCAAATAACTGCTAAATACTGCCGTGTTTCGTATGGTGAGTGTAGAGATCCGGAGACCCTTTTTACTTAAGCGAAGCCTGCCACATCAGGAGTGACGACGCGTCTGCGTTTTGATTCTTAATCAAAGATAAATGTAGATGTCTATAGGCCACAGCCTCCACTTACCATCAGGTCGACTATGGGCTCATTTGTCGCCTTTATTCTATGAAAATATAGAAGTAATGGAGACAAACAAGCACACAGTCCAACTAACGGTTAATAAATGCTGTGTCCATAGAAATATGTAACTATTTTCATTTAAAAACCAAATACAGATGCCTGTTCATTCCTAAGATGATTTTTATTTGTCGAAAAAGGGGCAAACGAGCATACGGTTCACCTGATGTTAAGTGACTACCTTCGCCTATAAACAACCGCAACACCAAGGGAATTGCAGGTGCGTTGGCGGCCCTTTGGAAAGGAGTAATTTTTTTTCTTAAAGGTTCCCAGGTCGTTATGGTCCAGAAAATCGCCAGTGGTAAATTATTTCACAGACAAGTCGTACGCGGAAGAAAATTCCCAGTGAAACGTACAGTGGTGGACCGCCAAGCATCCAGATGTTGTGGATGGTATCTGAAGGTTTGCCACGTAGTGCGTTCATGAAATTTGGCGGCAGGAATTAATCCGAGTAATTGCACAGAGCACCTCCCGTGATAAATGCAATGAGATACGCAAAGAGATGCAACATCTCTTCGCAGCGCCAGTGAATGAAGCCAATCAAAAAGCACTCGGTCGTCGACGATCGAGCCGCTCTGCACAGGATGCGGTCAAGTGAAAGGAGCTGGTACTGAGGAGCTCCAGCACAGAGATGGGAACAGTATTCCTTGTGCGGCCGAACCTGCGCCTTGTAAAGTTCACCGCCAGGCGGTGTGACGGCATGAAATACTGTCCCACTCTGCTAAGCACGTTAAGCTTTTTAGAGGCCAATTTGGCCTTTTCTTCCAAGTGACCGCGAAACTGCACGTCACTCGATATGTCGACACCGAGGATGCCGATACTGGCTGAGGCAACAAGGGGAGGGAGTGCCCTGAAACTAAGGAGATATGACAGAGGGGTTCTTTTTAGTGGTTAGCGCGCTTACTTGTCTCTTCTGAGGGTTAAATTAATTTAGATTGAGTCGCCCCCAATCCGAGACTGTTCAGGAAAGACTAGACTTCAGACACAAGTTTGTCCCGGTACTCGGAGACCCCGAGAAATATTGTCTCGGCTGGTGTACGAAGCATCACCAGTGCAGTCAGTTACCAGTAAAATCGGGATCGGGACTGAGATGAATTGTTGAGTTACCAGTAAAATCGTGTCTTCCGTTCCCTGCACACACAAAACGGATTATTGCAAATTTAATTTTATGTTGATATTCTGTGAAAGCCGTAGTAGCTACAGTATATGCTCGCTGTAAATGTAACAGAACGCGAGTAACCCGGGTTCGATCGCCGCCGGCACCAATGAAATTGTTAACTGTAATTTTAAGTGCTGATTTACCACGTGCTCAGCGGTGAAGAAAAACATCGTGAGGAAACCTATATGTCTGCGGAATAAGAAAAAAATATTTCGAAGACATGTGAAGTTCGCCAACACGCATGGGGTAGCACGGCGGACACTTCCTTGACATAAAACCCCCTCAGAAATGAGGGGAGGCCTGTGGCCAGCAGTCTGATGTATATAGGCTGTAAATGTATTTAACTTTTACTTATCCTGTGAAAGCATGGTCTTTCCCTTGTAAAATATTTTTTTATTTCTCAAAAACAATATAACTAATTGAAAACTTACATACTAAATTATTCAGTTTTCTAGGTACTGGAATTGAAAGGAAACTATATCAATATCAATAGTGGGAGTACATCACCCATCTTTGAATTTCTGACGATAAAGTCGTTATGGCAGAATCACTGGAAGATATCAGCACTATACTCAATGACCTACACAGTGTCTCCCAATAGATAGTTCTTAAGATGAACATGGACAAGACAAAGGTTATGTATAACGTCCATATCACACCAACACTGGAACTTGTTATGACCCGACTCTGGAAATTATGGCTGAGTATACTTATTATTTGCCTTGGACGAATTGTCTGACTAGGTGAGTCTAACATTGACTGAGAGGTCAATCAATAACGGATCCAACTCAGCTTGGGAGCGTTGGAGAGATTATTTCTCTTTGTCTGGTATCCGTTAAACGTCGTTTGTACAACCAGTGATGTTCGTCGGTATGACTTAGGGATCGGATGGTATAGTGACGATTTGGTATGAGATGCGGGTAGTCGAAGGGTGTATTTGGCTTATAGCTGTGCTTTATGGTGTTCATTTGAAGAAGCCTTTAGTAGCGAGGGGATTTACAAGTGCAGATTTGGAGTTATTACGACACATCATTGTCTTTGAGTTACTTATACTGAACTTTTTACACAATATTTCAATTAACATGTTTCGAGGGTGTAGTAAGAGCTGCTGCAGCTGCATTAACGTGATAACAACTCAAAGAAAACCGCCGTTGCCAACCCGCCTGCCAAGCGTGACATTTATGGCAAAATCCCTATCCCAAGAGGCATTCTATGAGGAAGCCGTATGATTAGCAGTAGACTTTTACAGGCTTAAATGGATGGATGAAAAATGAAAAATGTTTTATTAACAGAAAAAATATACAATAGGTAATATCTATTGGTTTCCTCACTAGGCAAGTCTGTATCGAGGAAACCTGCGACCAAAGTTCACTAGGCATTATTTTATTTATCTTATCAGACAATCTGTCAGAGTATAACGTCACAATATCCAAAACAGCAATAAAAGAACTGTTTAATGCTCAAAATCTAAAAACATTAAAAAAGAGAGAAACCTTTAACAAACAAGCCAAGTTTTATATAACTGGAATGTTTTAACTATATAATATGTATTTACATTTAAAAAGAAAAATTGAATTAAATTAAAACAACAACAATATTTACCTAAAAATTTCACAAATACCATCAATTAGCAAAAGTCAGTTTTTAACAATTCTTCTGTTTCCTCATATGGTAGAGTGACCAACCACTTCAATATAATTAATTTTGCAGGTGCATATTTTTTATTAATAATATTACAGTGTTTTACGACTTTATTATAAATTCGTCTTTAGATGAAGTTGCCAAAACGTTGCGCAAATTTAGTATTGACAGAAGGTATGGATAGTTTGTATAACCTGCGATTTGTCAGTTGTTTGTGGTCATTGGAAGATAATATGCATTTATGTACTGCTAAAGAAGTATTCAGCACAAAGAGTTGACGTACAGTAAGTACTCCAGCATCTTCGTATACGCTTGCAGTAGGGTATCTGTACGGTATTCCTAGCATTGCCTTTAAAACTACCCGCTGCGCTCCATATGCATATACGAGACCTACAAATAATTGTTCCGGGTCTGGATGTTTTCATCCTTGTGAAATGTATGTATGTAAAGTGTATCTATTACAATATTTATACTTGATAAAGCTATGCTGCAGTTATATTAGTAGTATAGTTGTAGCACGAATGGGTCGGCTCAACCGAGGAAGGACCAAGCTCTCACAGAATACTAGCGTCAAATAGTAACTTAATGCTGCTGTGTTTCGTATGGTGAGTGTAGAGATCCGGAGACCCTTTTTACTGGAAACGAGGTATTCCATCTTAGTCCTCACGGGTGACAACGCATCTGCATTTTGTTCGCAAACGAGGATAGATGTAGATGTCAGTGGACCACAGCAACCACTTACCATCAGGTGAACTGTGTGCTCGATTGTCACCCCTATCCTATTAAAAAAAAATTACAATTATTTTTTACATTTGGGTACGACCGGTTTCGCCTCATTTTAATCTGGAGTTAGCCGTGGTTAACTAACGACGTTGAGACGTCGAACACCTCAGTCCCCCCGTGACCATGGATGTTGTAAAGTGCTCGAAACGTCGAGAATATAAAATAAGTTAATAAACGTGGTATAATCCGTAAAAACCAGTTTTATTTAATTTTGTATTGTTCACGTATACGTTAGAAATCATTAAATTTTGTAGTTTTGGAAGGGTTTCCGTGAAGCTAGCGTTTGAATCAAGGTAAGGTTTAGAACCCAGATAAACATAAAAAAATATTTTTTTATAACAGAGGGGGCAAACGAATATACGGCTCCCTGATGGTAAGTGATTGCCGCCGCCCATGAACAACTGCAACACCAGGGGAATGCGTTGCCGGCCTTTTAAAAAGGACCAGGTTCTTATCTTGAAGGTCCCTAAGTCGACCGGTCCGGAAAAATCCCTGGTCGTAGTCGATTCCACAAGGAATTTGTGCGACGAAGAAAAATTCTTTTAAATCGCACAGTGGTGCACAACTTCATTGTCATAGTTCGCTTGTGTTACTACTGGTCGACCTTCCACCGTCGCTAGGGTCACCAACACCAACACCAATGGATATAAAAACTCAAGACTCGTACCATTTTTTAATTAATTTTTATTTTATTTTTATAATGAATTAAAATTTACACACATTTAAATAAACGTTTATAAATATAAACAGTTCTTATAAGTGTAAAATATTATTGTAACGCTTTACACTTACAGGAACGTAATAATAATCTTATTTTCCATTGATATATATGTACTACGCACTAGATTTTGCATTCACAACACTCACTATATTCAACTGAACTGTACTACCATATAGTATAATTATGTACGTGTACTGCAATCCGTACACCTTACTTTAGTGTCATTTAGTGTGGCTTCGATATTCATGCAGTGCGGAGCGGCGCTAAAAACTCTGAACTTGAACGTAAACAACAATTCAGTAGTCAAATAACTAAAATTATTTGTTATAAAATTGAAAAATATATAGTAATATCGTAATACTACAATAGAAAAAATATTTCTTAATTTAAATGACACGACATATACAATCATAGACTAAAACATGCAGATGTTCCATGACAAAACCGAATGTAGGTAAAGTATTTTACTGAACAAAGACTTGAGGTGTTTTAGAAATAGATTTTTTTTATTGTTGTATAACCAGTTGATATTCACCCGGGACCTCACGATTAGCAATCGCGGTTCCCAACACTAAACCAATGAGGCAGTCATGAGAATTTTATATAAAGTGGTCGACGTAAATTAAATAAAATAAAACAGAAGATAGGCTTCTTCTTCTTCTTCTTCTTCTTTCTTTCTTTCCGATAACAGCTTAAATATAAAACGAATAAAATGTAATAATAATAAATGTATGTTTTTATATAGGGTAATTCTGGAACGCTCCCGAAAACGAAGACACTCGATTTTACCAACGACACCTTTGGATATGGGACTTAAAGAAAATGGATCCCAAATATTAGCTTTATTCACGCTCCATCATGTTTGTACACCTAAATGAAACGATAATTTCATTAAAAAATTAGAAAAAACTAAAAATTAAAAGCAGCAGTGAAAATTAAAATAGTCCAGCTGATTATAGGGTCAATAAACGCGCGGACGCTGAACTCTTATATCTAGCTCCGTACTAAAGTTCACGTTTCACAAACACCCATTATTTTACACCTTTTAATACATTCAAAAAAATATCATTAGAATGTAACACAAAATTATGTAATATTATATTAAATTATAATTAATGACAATTAAAAAAATTTTATTGGATACAATTAACAAAACATATTAAATATTCAACTTTTACATACTGTACATACTATTAATCTACGATGACAGAAACTTCCCGCGCAGGCGCAATGCGCGCTTATTATATCAACTGCGCAAGCGCTACTCATACATAGATTTTGTTTGGAATAGCTTCTCCAGTTCTTAGTATGTATATATAACTCAATGTTTTCTTCATTCTTAAACTGGAGTTCTCTTTTTTATCTTTAGTTAATAACAGATGTTAAAAAAAATTATTTGGATATGGAGCCAGTTTAACAGAGGCCATTTGACGTGGACGTCAGCATGACTTACAAAAAATTAAAAATAATTGCTTCTTATCGGGCTTCTGATCATGGAAGTGACAGTAACCTAATTGTTTTTTTTTTATAAACCGGAAGTGACACTCGAACTTACAGTATACCAACATCAACCGCAGTTGTGACGCATCACCACATATCATCAGGTGATATACTAGTAAAACAATGGTTTATAAACTTAAAATGGTATAAAGAAGTCTGTTTTACGTACACGTCGTATGTAATAAAACGGATCGTTACCGAGAACGGAATGTTTTCTGAACGTTACGATCGGGCAGTAGTCTACAGCCTAACAACGCATCCGCATTTAGATTATTTTTTTTTTAATAGAAATGGATGACATATAAGCACACAGTCACCTGATGGTAAGTGGATGCTGTGGCTTATAACATCTATATCTGTCCCCGATTACGAATCAGATAGCAGATGCGTTGTCACCCGTGAGGACTAAGATGGAACGCCTCCTGTACAGTAAAAAGAGGTCTCCGGTCCTCTACACTCACCATACGAAATACAGCAGCGTTAAGCTACTATTTCACGCTGGTATTACGAAAGAGCGTAGTCCTTACCCGGTAGAGCCGACCCGTTCGTGCCGCAACTATACTACTAATATAGCTGCAGTATGGCTCCACCACGTATAAACTGATCATAGACTAGCCATCCGCGCAGGAGAGGATTATAATACCCGAGTGTATGCGCAAGCACAGGTGCACTCTCTATTCCCTCACTCTCATAGTCCGATGGAACGGCAATCTGACACGACCTGAGAGAGATCAAGCGCAGGACCGTCTTTACGTGCTTTCCGAGGCACAGGCTGCTGCTGAGAACTTCTTGACAGAAAAACCCAATAAATAATTTTGGCCCAACCCAGGATTTGAACCCGGGACCTCACGATCAGCAATCGCGGCTACCACCACTAGACCAATGAGGCAGCCATGAGAATTTTTATAAAGTGATCGATGAGAGTTCATTATTATACCTACATTAATTATTGGATTTAAGGGAAACTAAAACCGGAGATAGGCAGTAGCATCTTTCTCATAACAGTTTAAAATAATAAATAAACTGTGGTTGCCAACCTGCCTGCCAAACGTGCCAACTACGGCAAAATAAGGGTAATTTTCCATGGTTGCCACACTTGGAAAGCGGGCATACGAATCAATTTATGTGGGAGGCATATGTTTAGACTTTTGACAGACTGTTATGAATGATTTAAATAAAAAACAAGGATTATTATTGAAGCTCTTAACATTATTGTTACATAACCATTCCAAGTAAACTTAAAATGCTTGTGTCAGGGGTGGCTCACAACTAGGTTTGCCAGATCGGAAGACCAAAATATTTTTTTTTATAGGATTGGGTAACAAACGAGCACACAGTCCACCTGATGGAAAGTGGTTGCTGTGGCTCATAGTCATCTACATCTATCCTCAATTACGAATTAAAATGCAGATGCGTTGTCACCCGTGAGGACTAAGATGAAATG
>DWHP01001858.1:0-15318 GCA_018247895.1 Parnassius honrathi | reverse complement strand
TTTCTGAGAGATAAACTTTTTAATGTAATATAAATTGTCATGTTTGTGTACGATAGCGCAATAAATAAATATTGTATGCTACCACATAAATGATAGTACTTTTGTACTGATAATTAAAGCAAATCGTGCAAAATTATTCCCTAACAATTCCAAAATATCAAAAATGCACAACGTTAACGGACCAATAAAACTATTGCGTATTGTATTATTACTTATCAAAACTTTTTTCGCCCCGCTCCAGATTCGCGGACAGGATCTATTAATGTGGCTTTAATTAGATTTAAGATAATATGTAACCAAATACCATGTATATTATTAACTTTTCGTTTCTTTTTTTTTTAAAGATCTTCAAGTTTTTGGATTAAACATAGCTTACATCACTCCTGTATATCCATATATATGTATATTAATTTTCCAGATATATTTAAGTTTCTTATCGGCTTCCTTCCATAATTTGTTATTATTCAAAATTATTCCCTAAACATTCCAAAATATCAAAAATGCACAACGGTTAATATTCATGTTTTCACTTCAGCCGGCACTCCCGGACCGCATCCCGTCGTTTTCTTTAGTACATGTGTACTAAAGATGTCAAAGTAGCAGTTTGTGATATTCAAAAAAACATTTTCTCAATTTTTTTTCATATATCGACAGTACTAAATGAGCACTGAATTATGATTCTATATCACTAGGTGATAATTCACCTGGATGTCAATTTTTCATCATATACTTTGCTGGACCTGCCTGCTTGCTTGCTGCTAAAGTAACAGTTTACGATACATGGAAACACAAATTTCACACATTTAGCGCTTTTTTTCACATGCGCTTGCAGCACTAACAGACCACTTATTTATTATCTTACATCACTAGTTGATATGGGTAATATGGATGTCAACTTTGTATCATGTACTTTGCTGAAGCTGTCCAAGTGGCAGTGTACGGTATATGAAAATAAAATTTTGTTTAGCACTTATTTCTTGCATGTGCTTGCAGCACTAATTGAGCACTAATATATTATCCTATATCATAAGATAATAACCCACTCAGATGTCAATTTTTTCATTACGTGCTCTGCTAAATATATCAAAGTAGCAGTTTATGCAGTTATTATGTTAAAAAAATATTTACCTAATTTTTTTTGCGTATATTGACAGCATTATAAGAGTACTAAGTTATTGATGCATGTATTTGGTGCAGTATTAAGCGCTTATCGTTTTAAGAAGTAGAACACCGCTAGCTTAACCGAAAGCTTTTTAATTTTTGATTAAGCTATTTTGGTGTGATATTTCATTTGGAGCACTAAATTAGCACTAAATGAGCACTAATTTTTAGCAAAAATTTTAGTGATTTTGCCTAAATGACCATTCCAGCTTTATAGACTCATAGATTATTATAGACTTTTATAGATATTTCATTACCGTTCCAATAATTTAATAAATACTAATAATTTACCAAAGACCGTTCCTTTCACCTTTAGCATTATAGCATCCTAAGAAGTAGCCGATTCATCGTTGGGCTACATCATTGTGAATAAATCATATTATTGTATTTTAGATATTACTGTATTTTGTAGCTGTTTGCTGTTCCTTAATAAATAAAATAAAAAAATCATTACAGACTAAAGTTTTTTCTGGTAATCGAATCGACGAGCAGAAAATCAATGATTGGTTGAAAGCACTTGATTTTTTAGAGAATCGTTTGATTGAACATCAATGGCTAGCTGGTGACAGAGTAAGTACTTGTAATTTGTTGATGTCATAAAATAAGTACAAAACGCATTTTCTGCACCGTGTAGTGGCAGCGTAATAGTAGGGGAATCCACGATGCTAAATGGGGATTTACTCGAACGTCGCGGGGACTTATTAGACTTTGCAGATTAGTTAATAGGAAGAAAAAAAGTTATATAATGTTTCCCTCCAGTGGTGTGGGAAGCATCTACAGATTTTCAAAAATGTCAAAAGTACTACAAACTGCTACAGATGTTCACCAGTGCGTCATATATTCAAAGGGGATGTTAAGTGAACCTTAAAAATGCTCCTATTCAAAAGACTGGTGATTCGGAAGTGACGCAAGCTCATAGTAAATTTTTGAAAGGTTGAAAAAATCGTCATATTGATATACTCGAGTGAGTTAGATTATTATACAGATGGTTCAAATTGAGGTCTCAGTTATGGTAGCTTAAAATCTGACGATTATTTTCACGGATAATAATAATATGACTGCTAGAAATATGTTACTACGGATTTTTTTATGAACTTCTTTTCTCAATAACCATAAAATGGGACTGTGAATGGGTGGAGATGGCACGTGAGAGTCAGTGATAGGGAAAAAGTGAAAGGGAAGAGGGGCGGACTGGGACATACATGCTTTACTGCAGCTGCACGCTCTTATCTTCATAGGAGATTTTTAGTATTTCGGCTTGCGGAAATACAAAAAATCGTGTGTCATTGTGTTTCGTTTTGGACATGTTTTCATTATTTTAGTTAAGTTAAGGCAACGTTTTTTTGCAACTTTGTAACACCTTCCCTTATGTGACGATCAAAAAGTCAGATTTTCTAAATACACTCTTTTTAGCTCCTAATTAACTCACTTTACCTTAATCGGAAGAGCTTGAGTAAATCCGAAAAATCCCCTCTTGGGCTTCTCTACTATAAGAATATCCACTACTGCATATCATCCCGTAGTTGTAAGAGACGACGGAGAAAAATAAAACAGGAAGTTGGCAGTAGCTTCTTTTGAATAACAAAAATCTGTAGTTGCCAACCCGCTGACTAAGCTTAATAAACAATCTACGAGTACAACTATGGCAAATATTTTTCCTATAAAGCCGTCTGTGGTGGCCTACGTTCAGCACTTAGGTTCAACAGTAAACTTTAGGTAGGCTGTACGTTTTAATAATGGGTTTTATTTTTTAGAAAAGGACACCAAATAATATAAAACTTAGAGTATGGATACATAATGTATTTCATTAATTCATCTACACGTCTATAAAAAGACTACAGCTCAATTGGCTCCTATGGAGATTACACGGATATTTGCCACAGTTATTTCGCTTTTCAGGTGGATTGACGACGAATGTGTTCTATTATTTTGAGTTGTTACCAGGGAGAACTGTTTCATTTTCTCCGTCTGTGGTACGACACCTACGAGATGATATGGGATAGTGAGTTCTCTTACGCCACCAATACATATTATTATCATCACAGAATACTGTAGTACACAATAGAATGGCTGTCAACCTTATTTTGTATGAGGATCGGCGTCGCTGGGAGCACACGTACAAGTAATTACGTCGTATTATCACTTCTACAAACCCGATTTGCTGTGTTGACAGACTGAGTAAATTTACATATTTTAAACGTTTGATTAATGTTCAAGATCATCATCAAAATATCGTTTAAATTTTAATGCATATCTATTTGTAAATAGTGTGCAATTAGGCATTTTCTAAATATTTTCAGGAAACGATTGTAACGTCAAAACACATCTCGTGTTGACATTTGTACGTGTGAATTGACATGTTAGTGACATTTTAGTGGCTATACGTGCTGCGCCCACTCCCCCGTTCTATTATGTACGTATTATAGTATTGTATGATTGTCAGGATAATATACTGGACGTGTAATGGCAGTGTGAGAATACCCATTACCCCATATCACCTCGTGGATGTTATAAGAAGCGACAGAGGGAAACAAATCAGGAGATGGGCAGCAGCATTTTCGATTACCAAAAATAAAAAACTACGATTGCCAACGCGCTTGCCAAGCATGATGACTATGGCAAATATCTCCATGCTGATGAATATGGCATTCTATCGGTACAGCCTATGTTCAGTAATGGAGTTTAATAGGCTGTAACGGTAACGTAATGATATATAAACATCACCATAATTTATCATCTTCCACATCAAAACCCCATTCATACCAAAGTCCACTGCTGAATGCAGGCTTCCTCCAAAGACTGCCACAAATCCTGGTCCTGAGTTATTTGCATCTACCTCCCAGAGATCGGTTACCCGGATTAGACAATCCAGCTTACGAAATCCTTCTCTGTTTTAACCTTACCTCCACACTAGTATTTTCCACTGTATCCTAGAGGCATATTCATATTTTTTTAGTTTACACAATAATTTCACAAGGGCAATCAGCCAGGCCTGGAAGAATTATTTGTGGACCATACAAATAATTCTTCCAGAATCAAGGAAAAGTAGATCTAAGAAAGATGTTAATGTCTATGAGCCACAGCGCACCATCAGGTGTACTTTGTACTCGTTTGTCACCCTAATTCTATAAACAAATATATTATGGATGTTTGCCAATTTGCAGTATATGTTAAACGCCTTCACGATACAGTCAAAATTATTTTATGGGTTCAATAAAAACAAAAAGACGGGATTTCGGTGGGTGCAGTAAGCTGATTCGGGATCGTGCTTCGTGGTAATACATGGGAGACCTTTGTTTAACAATGGACTTGTGATGGAATCTTATGATGATGAAACTACTTTAATTCAAAATAATAGCAGTTATTGTGTTATTTCAGGTAATGCTATGTGATGTATGTGCTATGTCGACAATAACCTCGGTGCTGTGTTTAATTCCTTTAGCAGACCGTCACTTAAGGTTGAAACAATGGTTAAATGAAATCGAAAAACTATATTTTATTCATGTAAATAAAAGGGGTTTGGAACGTTTGAATAAATTTATTGAATTAGCGAAAAAACAAATGTTAGAACACAACTGACAGCTTTTATCACATTTAGATCGCAAAGCATATATACTTATGAAGAAAATATTGTAGTGGAAATAACCATTGATCTATTTTTCTTCAAGTTTTGATCTGATTATTATGTTAGATCCAGGGGTATAATTCAAAGAAGAAAGAAGCTACACATCCGTCCATCCACTCACCCAACCATCCATCATTGCTTATTAAAGTCCGTATCTGAACATAGGCTTCCCGTGTACGTTGCCTGCATAGAATACTATAATACACAATAGAATGGTTGCCAACTTTATTTTGTACGAGGTTTGGCGTCGCCAAACCCGATTCGCTGTGTTGACAGATTGAGTTTTTAGATTTTTGATTAATGTTCAAGATCATCATCAAAAAGTCGTTTAAATTTTAATACATATTCATCTGTAAATAGGGTGCAATTTAGCATTTTCTAAATAATTTGCGTTCGTGTGAACTGACGTGTTAGTGACATTTTAGTGGCTATGCGGGCTCCGCCGCCCACTCCCCCGCTATATTATAGTATTCTATGGTTGCCTGGCATTTTGCCATATTAGCTATATTTGACAACCGCAGTTTTTTTTATTATTTTGAGTTGTCACCAAGAAGATGCTACCGTTCTTAAAGCGCAGAGAAGGAAACACTTCGTCTTTAACTAAAAGTTTGATAACGACAATTAATTTAATACGCTGAATGTTTATTTAATTAGAAATAAAATTATTTTAATATAACTTCGTATTATTACTCTTTAAATATACGCACTATTGGCCTTATGAATGGTCTAAGATATTGGCACAAGGTTCATTTATTATAGCATGCGATAAGGTCGAAGTCAAGCTCGGTACTAAATTTGACCGACGAATCCTACTGCAAAGAAAACTGAACCATGTGGTGTAAGGAAACAATCACCTCACTGTAAGAGCTGTAATTTAAAAATTACAAAAATGAAATGAATGATTTTTATTCAATATAGATTATTACGTAATACTTATTGAGAGTTATTTTTATTCACCACTGGTTCAGAAAATACCTCTGTCCTTGGAAAAACCAGCAAAAAATCCAGCGGAACTTTTTTAATACATATTTCACTTAACAATAATTTTGTTTGTACAATATTTAAATGAACTTTAATAGAACCAGCATGGTGGGGATCACCTCATTCTCAGGGGTTATTTCCATTTATATATATTTTTAAAAATATTATTATCCTTCTAAAGATAATGGTATGATAATTTCGTACATAATCGTCATTATCATTACTAAGCGGTATTCAAGGACAGTCTCGATTTTTATGCTAGAACTTCATATTGTCAAAATTATATAGCACAGAAAGGCCTTAGCACCGTACACAATACTTAGCACCTAGCATAATAGCACAACGAAACGACCATTGGCTTAATAAAAACAACGAATCAATTCAATACGGATTTCATTTTGGATGAGCATTTTAGAAATGAGTGTTTTGTCGAGAACTTGATTACCAGCATATTGTTGCTCTTCATGTGTGTATAATGGTTTGAAGTGAGTTTTGGTAAGTTAAAGTGTTGCTGTTTAGTGAATTAAATCGCTTCGCATATGTCGTATATCTGCGTATATAATTTTAAATTTAATATCCGTTTAGGTGGTCCCATATTATTAAAATGCCTCTATTATTAAAATCTCCCAAGATCTTTGCAATGTAATATATCAAAATATTATAAAGTTTTGCATGAATAAATTCATATCAGCTTAGGCTGTATGGTCTAAGATCTTTACCTATCAAAATTAACGAATCCTAAAATTTTTTTTGGAAATGTCAAACTAACTGAAGTCTATGGACTCTATTGATTGGTCGACGAGGAGATGTAAAAAATGGCTGCCTTGCCTTCTCCTACTCAGGTAGAATATAAAAGAAATATATTGTTTTTACAGTTTTGTTGTCAATATTCTATCGTTTTAAATAAAGTTTATGAAATTGGCAACAATTCTGTGTAGTAAAACCATTCGGTCGCGTATCGAGTTTTTTAAATAAATCCTGTTAAAGTGTAATGTACTAGTTTCGCTGTTTTAAAAAAATGTATTATGAAGGAATTTACTAAAAAATCTTTCTACTAATCGGTAAAAATTTAGTGATGTGAACGACTTTTGTGATTTATTAAATTCTTATCACCATTTCTTAGTAAATTGTTCATTAATTTTTACAAATTTTGCGCGAACATTGAATGTCACAAGTGTAATGTCACACCCATGTAACGCTCCAAAATACACGATTTAGACGAGATTTTCGAGTGTTTTTGGCATTAAAAATGTGGCTTAACGGATTGCAGGTGGCAGGGACCCACTGTTCTATATACGAAGCCTACTACCATCAAGTAAGTACAAAATTTGCTCTTATGATAACAGTATTACAAAGTCAAATAAGTACATTTAGATCGATTTTTATGGATAAATACATTAAATTAAATCGAAGAGTCGTAACTGCTATTCATTAATCGAATCAAACAAAGTGTAGACTATATTGTTAATTGCTAAGAAAATTACTTATAAATTTACATGACCCAACATTTTCAACTGCTGTTGGATATTACTTTGTATCTCCTAGTGTAGCATGAAAATGCTATTGTAATCATTTAGTTCATCCAATCTTAATTCATGTATATATAGTTAAAATATTATTGATTTTTTGGTTTAATTAACATTTAAATAGAGCTATTTAATACTAGTAAAACAATATACTATACTAAATATACTATGCTAGATATGGTAACCATTTGCATTGAGTTTCTCCATATTGATTGTCAGGCTTACATACACAGGCAACTGTAGGTAGGTAACTTTAAACTTACATTAATTTGGTGATGGTTTTGAGCTCCAGTATTCATTGTGTGATAGTATCAGGGTTTGTGGATCCATTTTAGCTCTGTTTTGTAAATGTGACAATTTAACTTACCCTTGCCGGAATTTAAACATGTTAGAACGTCACTGTTGCAGTTGTATTATGGCTACAGCATGAATGGGTTGGCTTGAATGGGGAAGGCCTACCCTAATAGAATACCAGCATAAAATAGCAGGATAATGCTACTCAGTCTTGTAGGGTAAATGTAGAGAAGATGACCATTTCACTGGAAAAGAAGCATTCTTCAGCTTAAACTAGCTATACATGTTGGCCGAGCGAAGGCAAGTACCGCCCGGCTATGGCGCAAGACATTCCTGGCTCCCTAGATCATCAGCTACGGCTGCAGCATGTGTAGCACAATTGGGGCAATTTCAATCAGTTTGTTGTATTATGAATAAATGTAGGTGTCTATGGGCCACAGTATCCATTTACTACCAGGTGGACTGTGTGCTCATTCGTTACCTTTATTCTATATAAAAAAAGAGTTAAGGCTATACTGATCCTTTGATATTTTGATAAAATTCGTGCGATTGTCCACACATGTCTTCAGCGGAGCATACACTCTCATGCTGAACAGGCATCTGTGTAGAGACAATTCAGATACTCTCTCGATCGCTGTACACCCTAGATTGCCACTGCGGCGACATGTGAGTAGTTGCCTTAGCATCTTATTGTTTGTGGAAATTTGCTACAATAAAGATAAGAAAGCTAATTTGTCAATTTAAAAATATAGTTATTTATTAACTCTTACAATGGTTTATTTATTCTAATGCTTCCATTAAGCAAAACTGGTGTTACAAAAACAAAAATGTAAAAGTTAAGTTACAGTTCATACAACCCACTGCTGGGCACAGCTCTCCACTCAATTTCTAAAGGGTTATGACACAATTAGGCTGCTGTACTGTTGCCGGTGATTATTTATTTATTTATTTACAACAGGAAAACTTACAGCTTTTAATTAATACTATATGGTATATAATGTAATTCACAAAGTAAGCCTATTAGAAGTTTTTACGGATAATTACTCATCCGTAAAAACGGTTTGGGTATATACATAAAATTATTTGCGTCCTTTATATGTCTCAAATGTTTTTATTTCTCATACATGTGAAAAAATAACATGACATGTATAATTTGTTTAATAATGTAGAGTTAAGAGTGTTACTGGATGCAGTAGGGATGGATTCAGTTTAGTGGTGCTAAGGAGTTCATCTTCAAACTTGAATTTGGGTTTTTGGATCTTAGAACTTTAATTTTCTCATCTTTATTTAATGAAAGGGTTAGTAAAATAAGTTGATGGGGCTTCAGAGATTTTATAAGAATAAAAAATTTTCACATTCTGAAGTCTTAACGTGTAGAAAAATTAAAGTGCAGACTTAAGAATGTGAAATTATTATATTCTTTTTAGTTTTTTGGCTTTTATTCGTTATTAAAAGCAATTTTTTTACCCTTTTGAGTGTATTTAGGAATGTCACTATCTCAATGTTGTAAATAGTACCATTAAGAAATTCATCCTCTATTTTGTGGCCCTTAAGGTGAGAATTTTTTTGCCAAAGTTATAGGGACCGCCTCTGAAGTGTAACATATTTAATAAAAGAAAAGAATCATCAAGATAACACAATTGAATGCCATAGCAAAGTGCAATGCGAGTTTGGTGAATTTTGGAGTTATTAGGTAATTTGGTATAATGCCAAATATATATATGTCAATTGCTATCATTGTTACATGAAGACTTACATAAAAATTGGCTTAGTTAAATAGGTTAGTAATGTGTACAAGTAATGACAATTTAGATCTACTTTCTACAAGTAAAATATGTCCCTAGTTCTGATTTGCAGGAACCTGTTCCTTGCCTATGGGCCTTTTGGTTTCAACTCTGGTCATAGGAGGAGGATACACGCTACGGTGTACCTGAGAGGTTTACCTGTAAAGGTAACCCGAAGTGTTTGTGTTGCGTAATTGTGCAGGTTTTCACACTTTTACAGGCAACCTGGAAATATGTATCTGAATTGTGATATTTTTACCAGTGGTTACCTGTACAATAAGTCTGTACAGGCATTAGTTGTGGTGATGCAGAATATTTTACATTCATATGTTCATCCTGTTGCAAGGTATCTTAACATCACTGTTAGTCTTTCATGAGGCATAGCGTTTTTGATTACTGTACACTGCTTTTGAATTAAATCAGCCACTGCTGATAATAATTTAAAATAGGTTTTCTATATCCGTCCATAGATAATTGTGGCGGTCTTTCCAGTCAAATTTTTATTCTTTGAATAAGTTTATGTGACTGTATTGTTTTCCTGTAAGGTTATTCATCTTACTCGGGGTTGACAACTAATCTATAACCTTCTTTTTTGCTAAAGATCTTAAAAAGGTTTTGCTTAGATCTGTGGGAAAAGCTAATTAATTTTTGGTATGTGGTAGAGCCATGCTCCTATTATATTAGTAGTATAGTTGTGACACAAATAGGTCAGCTCAACCAGGGAAGGACTCACAGAATACCAGCGTCAAATAGCAGCTCAACGCTACTGTGTTTTGTATGGTGAGTGTAGAGAACCGGAGAACCATTTTACTGAAAATGAGGCATGCCATCTTAGTCCTCACGGGTTAGATTAGTTATCGAGGATAGATGTAGATAATGATTTCTTAAATTTACGCAAACACTACATATTGAATAAAACTATTATTTACGGATTTTACCGCGTTTAACTACCACTTTTAACTTACTTTTATTATCCCGACATTTCGGGTGCTTTACAGCACCCGTGGTCACAGTGGGGACTGAGATGTTTGACATCCCAATGTCATAGTTAGTTCGGCTACCTTCAGTTTTTGAATATTCATTTTTGGTCCGATTTACGCAAAACGAGCTTATAGTATCATGAAGTCTTGCAGTGGTATTATTTGATGAGTGGTACAAAACGTCGGGATAATAAAAAAAAAGTTAAAAGTAGATATAGATGTTCTCTGGGCCCCAATAACCACTTGTCATCTGTTGAACTGTGCTCATTTGTCACCCTTATTCTACAAAAAGTAATATTCTTAATATAGTGAGATTTTGCACAGTAACAAGTTGCAGGTATAGTATTATATTTATATCTATTCATTACAGCTTTTCACAAGTCCACTGCTGAACAAACACCACCCTAAAAATTGTCACAAAGCATGTTGGTTACTGCATCCAAAGAATTCCTGCATTTATTACCAGGTTGTCACTCCCATCTACTAAATCACTCGAGTAACATTTCTTCCCCATCGATTGTCACTTCCTTGGCCAGTCCTTTGCTATTTTAGCTTACTTATCCATTGGTCTAGGTCGGTTAACATGGTTCTACTACGGATATCCTTATTTCTAAGTCTACTTAATTTTATGGATACCTTGAGCTTTTAAAGTTGAGCTTGAGCAGTAAAAGTACCATATCTCAGATCCATATGCCATTACTGGTAACACTGGTTGTGTAATTTCTTTTTCAAGTTTTGCAGTTTATATAACAAGAAGGTGTTTAATGTAATCTCAGAAACGCTGCGCAGTCGAGTTTAATCCATCAATTGACCTCGCAGGCAAAATTGGCTCACCTAGTTGGGGAGTTTGCTCTAGCCATACATACTCATAGACAACTTGAAGCGTAGTGCTCTCAACAGCTACTGGTGTAAGTGTGACGTTGCAGATGACCTTTGTTTTGTCCATGTTCATTTTGTTTCTATCCATTGGGAGATACTATTGACGTCATTGAGCACACCGCTGATGGCCTTCAAGCTTTTTACTATAAAATCTATAGCTCTCTGAGCGACTTTGAGCTTCCATATCCAGGTCTCAGATCCACAAGTCATCATTGGCAACATGTGTCGTAATCTCCGAACGCTTCCCAGACGAGTTGAATTCGTCGATTCACCTCTGTATCGTCGGCAAATCGAAGGTGAGTGATGTACTCGCCATTGATGTTAATACCGTATCCTTTTCAGTTAAGTAGCTTGAAAAGATCTTACAATGCAACGGTTAAGAGTTTCGGGGATATAACGTCACTCTGTCCTCTCTGAAGTTGGATTGTTGGGGGTTCTTACTTTGATTCTGTACTCGGATAGCCATAATAGCCCTACTGTATAAATATTTCAGCGCCAGTCAACTTGGCACCGCTGATGGGACTGCAGACTGACCAAATTTCAACAAAATCAAAGGCTTCCCTATAGTCCACATACACCAGACAAAATGGCGGATTGTAGTTTTCTGTATAATTAGCCGATGTAGTTTATTAGCCTTTTCGGAAACCAGCTTGATCGGGAGGAATGCTCGAAATCGTTATGCGTGCGAAACAATTCGTAATAAAATAAAGCACGTAGACGCGGCTCAGAAGGGAAATTTGTCTGTAGTTCTTCAATAGAGTATTATCGCCTCTATTGAAGAACAAGAACACCGCAATTTGGCTCCACGCCTCTGGAATAGTGCCACCATGGAGGATGGAATTGAAGAGCTTCTGACGGACTTTAAGTACTGGTTATCCACCCGCGTTTAACAGTTCCGCTGTGATTCCATCCTCGCCCGGGGCTTTGCCGTTTTTAAGATGCTGAAGAGCCATTCTCAGAATAACGTCCAGGATATTATCGGAATAGCGTCGGGTGAGACTTGCTCTTAGATCGTTACTCTTGTGCGTGGCTCAAACGATGACGCGTGCATCTGTCCGCAAAACCTTTCAATCTCACTAAAATCTCAGGTGTTCTGGAAACGATGCTACCACATGAGATCTTCAACTTCGACAGTTGTCTATTTTCGGCAGAAAGATCTCTGGAAAAGTCTTTGGAGCCCTGGTTACGCTTTGTCGTTTTTTAATAAGAGCTGTATTGAAGTTGCATAATGCTCATCGCATGCATTACGAGATTTTCCTATGTGGACAGACATGAGATTAAGAATATAATCGGAGTTTTTGGGTTCTTCTTTGACGGGTCTTACATAATTAACTTACTTAGTCCAATCGCATGAACAGTTTTCACGAGCTTGTCATTTATATCGTCCAGTGTATTCCAACATTCTAGACATTGAAAATTTGAATACGATTTTGTGAGTCGAATTGAAAGTCTTCGGGGTTTTTGAATTGGAGATTAAACGTGGTCCAAGTGACCCACTGCTCTTTATACTCTGCCTACCCCCTCGGGGGTCACTGGCGTGACGTATATGTTCATATTTATTCATTCTAACGAGCCCATAGAAAATATTAAGTACGTTTATCGTTTCAAATATGCGGGACTGATTCGATTAATATAATATCGCTGTTTCTAAGGTCAGGGTTATTAAAACGTTAGGATTTTTTTTAAATTAACTAAAAGCTATTATAATCATATAACTAATAATTAATATTTCCGCCAAACTCTCCAAAAAGCTTTAAATGATTGTGTCAGGAGTCGTCTACTCCTCCAACTTCGTCGTGATTCGAACTCAAGACTCCAAAAGAGCGCGATTACGTTTAATTTAACTATGGGTACCATCGCTATGCATGCAGTTGAATATGATACCATCAAAATTGTCTAGATGCTTGTCGGTCCACCACTGCAATTTACTGGGAGCTTTCTCCCTCGCATGACTTTTGTGAAATCGTTCACCGCCGGTGATTTTTCTGGACCGATTCAACTTAGGGACCTTCAAAAAACGAGCTTACTCCTTTTTAAAAAGTCGGTAAGGCGCCTGCGATTCCCAGGTTAGTTGCAATTGTTTGTGGGCGGCGGTTGCCACTTACCTTTAGTTAAGCCGCATGCTCTTAAGGCTCCCCTCTTATTTTTTTTAAATAAAATAAACAAGTGTCAAGTAAGACATTTTTTACGTGGCATGCTGCAGCTATATTACTGTCGGTTTGACGGGGAAGGACCACGCTGTTATAAAGTGTCAGCGTCAAATAGTATTTAAACGGTGCTGGGTTTCTTTTGGTGAGTGTGGAGAACCGGAGACTTTTTTTACTGGAAACAAGGCATTCCATCTTACTACTCATTGGTGACAACGCATCTGCATTTTGATTCGTTTTCGAGGATAGATTTAGATGTCTATGGATCACAGTAACCACTTACCATCAGTTGGACTGTGTGTTCATTTGCCACCTTTATACTATAAAAAAATTAAACTGAAAAAAAAAAATCATTGATATAAGTTGTTCACCTCTGCAGGTACGTACCGTGCTCTCGGCGCACTCGATTCACCCTTGACATCTCGACATGCTTTCAAATAATATTGATTTTAATACGAAAAATAGTAAACGAAACAAATCCGAATTTAATCGCGGTTATGTTAACTTAATTTGAAATTTATTATGTTTATTATACAGCTCGGTAATATTACACACCGGGAGAATAACTACACTGTGGCAACACTGCTACAGCATCATGCTGAGTCGTAGGCATATTCGTTGATGCAACTAAATGTTTTTGTATATAATATTATTTTTTCGTTTGGCGATAAATCATAACATCCTTTATTCATTCAAATTAAGTTCATGATTTGAAATCACGACAACCCATACAAGACCATCAGAAAATTTGTAGTTTATCAAAGCCGATGTAATGGCGGGACGATCCTGAACGTGTTCGCGGACTACAAACTTCCCAGAGCGTAGGTTCTTCGCCGGTTAAAGTGCCTTGGAAGCCCACATACATCTGAACATAAATAACTCCCTGACAAATATATTTTTTTTATAGCAGAAGGGTGACAAACGAGCACACAGTCCACCTGATGGTAAGTGGTTACTGTGGCCCATAGACATCTACATCTATATCTTCGATTACGAATCGAAATGCAAATGCCTTGTCATCCGTGAGGACTAAGATGAAATGCCTCCTTTCCAGTATAAAGGTGTCCTGTTTTCTGTATGTGCATATGTTGCGTCTGTATGTGCATTTTGATTCGTAATCGAGGATAGATTTAAATGTCTATGGGCCAAAGCAACCACTTAGCATCACATGGACTGTGTGCTCGTTTGTTACTCTTGTCCTATAAAAAAAAGATTAAAAGTATGAGAATATGGCACTGACAGCTGATGCATAGGTCTCCTAGTTCGGCTGCAGATGCTATGCTTCTGATATATGTACTAAATTGGTTTTATTAGTGTTAAGCAAATATCTGGCAGTACTACCTTTTTGGAAATACAAACCTTATTACAAACCTTAATGCTGCTTTGTTTCTTATGATGAATGTGGAGAACTGGGGACCCTTTTTACTGCTAACCAGGCGCTCCATTTTAGTTTTTAAAAGTAGGACAACGCTTATACATTTTAATTCTTAATCGACGATAGGTGTAGATATATCTGTCATAATGTCTATGAGGCAATCTATGGGTGAGGATCCAGCATTGGTATTGGTATGGTCCAGCATTGGTATGTGAATATTATATATCTATATTTATCGTATTGCTTTTTTAAACATTATCGATAATTATCGCATGATAACTATCGATATATCGATAGTTATCGCGTACTGCGTTATGCGCACTACTCCGGAGGCGTGGAGCGGAAGTGTGGTTGTCTTGTTCTTCAAGAAAGGCGACAACGCTCTTTGAAAAAATTATAGACCGATTTCCCTTCTAAGCGTCTACGTGCTGTTTTCGAGAATCATTAAGAATCGTCTCGCAAGCAGATTCGACGACCTTCAGTTTCCCAAACAAGCCGGTTTCCGAAAAGGCTTCAGTACCATAGACCACATACATACCCTGCGGCAGATTGTACAGAAGACCGAA
>DWHP01001857.1:0-15320 GCA_018247895.1 Parnassius honrathi | reverse complement strand
TTCCTTGCCCTAAAACCCTCTCAGAAATGAGAGGAGGCCTGTGCCCAGCAGTGGGACGTATATAGGCTGTAACTATAACTATAATTATGAACTACCAAAGCGCTGATTACAATGCCATTACTGCCAACACTAACATAGCAGTAGGTAAAAGAAATTTCAAAAGCAGAATGCTGCTACCCTCACGCTTATCCCTCAAGGTCCAAACATGAGCTTCAAGTAATTTCATCGTGCCTGGCAATATCATCAAGTAGCGCAGGTGTCTTGTGTATATAACATCTTTACTAAAGCTCCAACATTATGTCTGTTGATCGATTATGCTTTAGGTATGTGAGAATTTCGACTTTACGCACCCACCTGCACGTCCAGCGTGGTTTGGTTAATAAGTTAATTTAATTAAGCTGCGTCGGCGCGGGTCTCTAATTATTACTTGATAATTATAGATAATTATCAAGAATATTGTGTTCGTAATTTGATGTAAGTACAGTATTAATATACCATATTATTTTATTTTATTTTGAATTTGTAGGAACATAAGTATGCTTTGACAATCATTATGATGTCCTTTAGTAACACTTTTATATTTTTAATTATTTTTATTTGTAAGTTCTTAGTCTAGGCTTATTGTACATCTGTGTTCCGTCAAACAGTTCCAATCGCTTTCTTTGGATCTAAAAAATAGTAAGGAAAAATATTTTTTTTCACATATGGAAAGAAACCAATACTATTATCAGTACATTCGGTAATTACATATCTATATTATGTTTATTATTTCTCAAATTGTGTGTATTTACTCTTATGTAAAATTTTGACAACACTAATGTGTAAAATGTTGACCAAACCATGTTGAATTAAAAATTGCGTTAAATTATTTTTAGAAGGGAGAAGAACAAAAAAAATTTTTGTCGTACTCTAGCATGTGGGGTCACTGTCTAGAGCTCAGTAATAGTTTTTATTAATTTTAACTGCAAAAATAAATAAACGTTGTTCTTGACAGTTTTTGTTACGGGGTCTATTTCCTAAAATACTTACTTAAAAAAGATGTGACGAAACAAAAATTTAATTTTGTTTAGGATAGGATGTCTTCATAAACTGTGTTCTTAGTATAATTAACTCGAATAAAATTTAAATCTATTTCGCTCCTTTGCTTTTAATGGTTAAGTAAACGCTGAGATGAGGTTCACATAGTAAATTTAGTGTTAAAAACCTACGGCTCTACAGGTAAAATAAACCATCAAAGTTAAGGAAAGCATTTGCTTGAAATCTTAAAAAGCATCATTTTAACTATAAATAATTATAAAAATAACAGAAATGTTAAATTTATTGTACTCAATATATTTCTTAATGAAATCTGTATAAATTATTACAATTTTAAAAATAAACTGATAAATGATTCTAAAAGATGTCAATAATTTTAATAACAAAAAAACTTAACTTGCTGATAACAAGGCATTAAATTTGACAAACAACAAATTGCTTTGCGTTTTCGAACAACCAACTGGAAATAATGGAGAAGTTTCGTATGTAAACGTATTGAAATGCCAAGAGGTAAAATCCACTAACAACGGAGGTTAAATGTTAACGTGTGAACGCGCGTTATGATATCATCGACGCATTAGCCAGCCGTCGCATCATCAACCGCCTGTTTACTTACATAGAAATTGTTCCTTAGATCTTCTCTAACTATTTAACCAAACGTTCAAAATATTATTTTTCTTGCCGACTCTAAAACCAATAGTTACAACATGTTATGTTAATTGTGACGCAAGCATATTCACATACCTTCACATAATGCGAGGTTGAGTGTTAGATTATAATAATGTAAATTTTATTATTACACGAGACAGTCTATGTAAGCCATCTAATACCAAACTAAGACTTATGTATTGTGAATACGAGGGTATATGTACGTAGGCTTAGTCAACGGCATATTAATATGGGAGATATTTGCAATTATGAGCTGAGAACCTCAGTTTTTTATTGAGCTATGCTTAGGAAGATACTCTTGCCCATCGCCTGTTTCATTTCCATCACAAGGGACATCAGAGGATGATATGAGGTAGTGAATTTTATTACGCGCCACTAAACGGTGCTTTAATACATTTAAGACAACAAAGCAACGAATACCCTCAGAGCGCGGGAATGACAAATAGTTTTCATGACACGACTAATAGTTGGTCGTTACGAAGAATCGTAAAGCAATAGATCGTGTGGGGCTCCTGACCTCGCCCTTTCTACTCGTGGTGCCGTTCATTAACAAGGCCGCGCATTGTTGCTAGATCGTCAAAATATGAACGCAACAAGTTTACCTCGGGTTTTATAGAGACCGTATTTTATGAATCTATGTACACATAAAACGTATGTTGTTTGTTAACGACTATTGTTAATGCTTTCAATATCAAAAATATTGTTTAAATATTTGTATTATTGGAAGCCTTATGCAGATTCCTATAAACAACAAAATTTAATATACAGTCTGAACAATCTTTAGGGAGAAGAACCAAAAAGATACTTTAGGACATCGTTGTTATTTTTTTATTTTATACCGAAAATTTTATTTTACATTTATAATCTTGATAGTACTCGTATAGTGACGTATAATAACTTTATAAACGTATTATAATTCGTTGTAATAAATATACTTCGCCTGGGAGGTCAATCAGCAGATTCAGCTCGGCTGACAGTGTTCGGGAGATTACGACACAACTTCTTGTCACGTATACCACAAAACTTGAAAAAAATATTGTCAACCAGTATGTGTTGCCAGTAATTACATATGGATCTGACACGTGATCCTTCACTGCTGGCCGTACGGTGAAGCTCAAGGTCTCCCAGCGAGCTATGGAAAGAGCTATCTATTGCTCGGAGTTTCTCTGCGTAATAGACTTAGTAATGAGGATATCTGTAATATATAACCAGAGTAATCGACATAGCCTAATGGATCAGTAAGCTGAAACGGCAATGGGATAGCTATATAGCTTGAAGAATCGACAACTAATGGATAAGAAAGGTTTTTGCCTAACAGCCTAGTACCGTTAAGCGAAGTGTAGAGAGGTCCCAGCTAAAGTTGTCTCTGCCCGTCTGCGTGAACGTTTATGTATTTATGTACTTATGTGTCAACAATATTTGAGAAAAATATTATTATTATTTTATAGAAAAAGGATGACAAACGCGCACACAGTTCAACTTATGGCAAGTGATTAAGAATCAAAATTCAGGAGCGTTGTCACACCTGAGGACTAAGTTGAAATGCCTCATTTGCAGTAAAAAGGGTCTCCGGTTTTCTAAACTCACCATACGAAACAAAGTAGCTTTAAGTTGCAATTTTACGCTGGTATTCTGTGAGAGCGTGGTCCTACTCCGGTCGAGCGAACCCATTCGTGCTACAACTTACATAGTTGCAGCGTAGCTCTACCACGTAATTTTTTTTATTAAGTATACTATAATACTGAGTAATGTAATTAGTTCAGTATTACTACATTCACATTATTGTGCAGTATTTGTTGTGGCAGTTCCAGCCTCGACGGTAGTCGGTTGCGTTTGATTGCACCAGGACGGTCATGTGCATCTGTTGCACCACACGGAGACCATACTTTATCCAGCAGTACCTACTGTGCTTTACCGAATACGATATTGTTTAAAACGTAATTTCAATTTTTATCTTTTTACTTATCATCAAGGAATTTTGTTGACAATATTTTAATTTTTAGAAAAAAAAATGTTTTTATAAAACATGAGAGAAAGAATAATATACCAGATGCGCTTAGCATCTTTAGAAAATTCTTCTTGCAAATTGTTTTTTTGAATAATGAGTCCAAACAGCACGAAACATTAGAAACTGCATGAAAATAAATGAGGTCATAAATCTTTTGTTGCTGCCTTAACAGTTTCTACTAATTTTCTTAAATAACTTGAAGTTGAAGCTTTACCGCGGTCTTAGTATATACATACTTAAGAAGTGGAATATCGAGAAGTGCCTAGTGCCCCCAGGAATACCTCATTATTTCTCGATCAAAGCGTTGAAGCAAGAAATAAACGTAAAAAATCTTTTCGCAGCTATTCCCTGCGGGTTAATTTGATAATAATATCTGCGATTAAAAGACGAAGATGTTTTCTTACTTTATGACGCTTTTCATTTAAAAGAGATGTAGAGAGACATCATATAAAAATAATCACGATCTCAACGAAGAATCATGTCTGAAAATGATGGTGCAAAACGTAGGTTAACACAATTCCCATAAGCTTAATATAGGCTTAGTTATTATTTTAGGTCATTTAAAGAATACACCGCGATACCTCAAGCACGGACTTAAAAAAAATACGGTCATAATGTTATGTACTTTGAAAATGTGCGAGACACTCGGACATACGCGAGATACACGTACACAAATATATCTAGGTTCGATAATCGACGTCAGATGGAGGCGCGCATTAGCTCTAACCTCCCTGCTACATACTCGTCTAGTGGCATGGGCAGTAGCGAAGAAAGGAAGCAGAGACGTAGTGTGACAACAATACTCGTCGTGCCGCACATCATGCTCCTCGCCATGCCCATCGCTCCTTATTTTGTCGGTTTTTTGGGCATTAGTCAAAGGACTGATAATATGAGCACAAGTGGCCTGACACATAATCGCACGAACGCAGTTCGGGTGGAGCGCTCATTACCCCTGTTAACATATGCCACACACTCATCGAGTAGCATGTGAAGTAGCGAGGAAAGGAGGCAGAGACGTAGTCTGGCGACAATCAGTCAGTCATGCTCCTTGTTTTGTCGGTTGTTTGGGCGCGAATCAAAGGACTGGCAATGTAAGCGCGAATGGTCGGCCACATAATCGCGCGGACGCAGTTCGAATGGAGCGTTCGAAGCGCTCGTTACGGAAGCGTCGTTCTATTGCAATGAATGGGTATAATCCACCATCTCCATTGGCGAGGATGACAACATACATTTCTTTTTTATTACATTGATATAATTAGTTATACTAATTATACATATAGTGCGCATGCTGCCACAGGTTCAACAACCATTGTGTTGCAAACGCGTGCGATCTAGTGCGAAGCATCTCGATTAATTGCACGAGTAGAGAAGTGTGTGGACAGAGAACAACATCGCGGCAGCGCGAGGAGCAGAGCGGTGAACAGCGCGAAGAGCAGTGTGGCGGAGCCTATGACGCGGCGCATACTGGCGCTAATTGTCTTTAGTGTACGTTAAAATGCTACAGATGCTTTACATATTTGAAGTGGAACATTACATCCATATTTCTTTTATGTCCGTGACTTTGTATAAGTTTTTATACACTTCGCTTGTTCTATATATTTAATAAAATATTAAATTCATAGACATGTATGTTTATCATCTCTAAACATCCAACATAATATGTAACTTCAAATTTGTGTATGCTCATAATAAGGACTCCATACTTAATTATACCAGGAACAAAAAATAATGCGTCATACTCATATTATAGTAAGTGGATTTTTGCAACACCTAGGTTAAATTAAGGTAAAAAAATTACGTTTCCATTAATCTAAAAGTTCCATTTAACGTATACTCTGATACAAAATAATTTAAGAAATAACCGTAAAATTCGCAGAATTTTGCTGTTTAATCCTACCTACATTACTCGATACACGTCAAGTCAGACAAGTTAAAACGATAAAATGGTCAATTGATCTTATCATTGACATTTTGACAGGTGACAAAGATATAATATATTATATATAGCTAATTCATTCTTTTTTAAGTGCACACTCGATAACATGAGAACCAGTTAAATACGAATACGAGAAATAGAAATTATTAGTGGAGTTAGTTTTTGAAATAAAACAGCTTGCGGCCTTGTTTCTGTCTTTTTCGTTGTAAGTGGATAATATGATATTTTATTTTGGCATTCAAAAATATAACTTTTAATTTAAACGTATGATCACACCCTGTTAACGATTGAGTAAATGTTATCGATTTTTGGAATGCTTCCAATAATGCGGTCATTTTTCTTGCGGCTGGCAATATCACTGAAAAGTTTTCGATCCAAGGAACGAAAGTTTTTCTAATTTTAGTGCGTTACACATACGTCGGATTTTTCAGTTTTTATAAGCGTCAACTGAAATCAGTTTTATAAATGTACTACAACTCAAACGGCGGTAATCATTTAATTTTGAATTACTTAGATAAAATCGATTTTATGTCTGACATGATCGTTTATTCAAAACTACATTTTGTTGTAATTAAGAATCATTTTCGTTAACTTAAATATCAACCAATATTTTTGTTTGTAGTGTGTGTTGAATTATATATTGTGATAACTTAAATTTACTTTATCACAATCATAACGAATAAGTATTTGTAAAACTAACTTTCTAATAAAATGTAGACTAAGTTTCCTATACTAAAATTCACGAAAAATACTTAAAAAGCCTGAAGTTTAATATCTCAGTATTATTCCCTACAAAAGATGCACACACACACACATACCAGTGTGTTTATTTATTATTATTTATAGCACAGGTACGCGCCGTTTAAGACTTGACGCTTGCGACTGTTATGACTTTCCAATGCATAGCAGCTATAGAAATGTCCCAGTTACAAGCTTTTGCTTGCAACTCAATGTCAGAGGGGGTTATGAAACAATATGTTTTGTTTTCTTTTTACAGAATGCAGAATATATGAAACACTTTTGTAAGGGATATCTTTGATAAAAAGTTAAACATGTGAACAGAGTATTTAATGCCGTAAAAATTGTTGCACAATTGCTTATAGGCTTTGAGTATTAAGCCAATAATATTCAAAGCCTATAGGTAAGCCAATAAGTGTGTGTTTATTAAAAAAAACATTTTGCTTTAATTGCTTTTCAAATCTGAATGTGTTGTGCGTTCCTGATATTTTCTAAATTTAACACTTCCTGCGTTTTTCGACTATGTACAACCTAACTGCCAATTTGGTAACATCGGTTAACGGGTTAAGGAAAATAGAACGAGAAAGTAGGTAAAGTAAAGTGGGTAGCCTTCTTAACTAACCTTAGTTACGCACAAAAACCTAATTTTGAGATATTGACGCTTGTTTCTTGGGATCGGTATTCAATGGCAACTTGTTACCGAGTTCGCGAAATTGTGCTTATACTAACTGAACTAAGTTTTTCTGAAAGTTTTTACTTTATTAAAGTCCCATTGGTGTCGTAAAAGGCGACTACGAGTAATACGATAGAGAGACACAGTAACTACACTTACAAGGCGGGTTTAGGCAACAGCAGATTTTTTATTAATTTGAGTTGTTCTCTGAGACAGCATGGCCATCAGTCCGGGGGTAGTGGATCCTCTTACACCGCCATGACATGTCAACGTAAGGGAATCATTTAGAACATTTATCGACTCCAGTTTGGGATGAAACCTTTTGTATATCTACAATAGTTTTAAAACACTATAACCATCATCGTCAACGTTACAGTCCATCCACGGACCCACGGCCCCCTAAAGATCCCCTAAAGAGTGCTACAAAGCACGGTCATGAACCCCCTGAATCTATCAACCTTCTGCGTCTCTTACTACTCGTCACTCCATCTGTATAGAATATCACTGTAGTATAATATACATATCGCAATCAAATTTATATTGACATTAAAATTTAACCCCTGAGAGGGGAAAATAGGATATTACGGCTTGCACTAATTTCATTTTCTACTTTAATATTATTTTATTTGAATTTTAAAGAAGTGGGTGTTATGGGGAACTACAGTTTCTATTTATGTACGAAAAAACGTGTAGCCTGCGGAAGGTTAATCTAATAGGCAAAATAAATAATACATATTTTATTCTTATTGTAACTCTCTTCGTCAAAAACACACACTCTTCGTGAAAAAGAGAAGACAATTTGTTGAACTATTCTAAAATGATTTTATTTCAACTACCAATACAAAAACGCAATTGTTTTAAGACGCTGTAAGCTTTTGAAAATGCAGACGTGAGGTAAAATTTACTTTTTTTTATAGCATTGAGTGACAAACGAGCACACAGTCCACCTAATGGTAAGTGATACCTACTAATGCTAAGGCCTATAGACATCTACATTCATCTTCAACTAAGGATCAAAATGCATATGCGTTGTCACCCCTGAGGACTCTAAGATTGAATTTCCTCGATTCCAGTAAAAAGGGTCACCGGTTGTCTACACTCACCATACACCAAACACAGGATCGCTGCTAACACGCTGCCGATACGCTGCTATCTTACGCTGGTATTCTGTAATAGCATGGTCCCGCCCCGATCGAGCCGATCCACTCGTACTACAACAAATAATAAAGCTGTAGCGTGGCTCTACCTCTACCACTTGACTACGAACACGGTAGCAAACAGCCAATAACAATCCATTAATTGTGAAGGTAGCTATATGAAACGTCAACCGACCGTGTACGGTCGGCGACACATATAGAACACATATAGACACAATACGTAAAGTGACATGATCAAGAATTGTTATACCTGTTTTTTTTTTCTATCCTCTCCAGTCAATGATGATGAATCAAATTCATCACCCCATATCCCGTGAGTGTCGTAAGAGGTGACTATGGCTAATGCCAGAAATATCCCACGCCCTCCGATTGGTGGCGGTATAAACAATTCGTATGTAGCAGATGAGAAGCTGGCGAACAAATGGTATACTAACGTGAAAGTAAATTATACGGGAGCGGTAAAAACTGTATAACATACGGTTAACTTTTAGTAGTTTTTCTATTTACCTACATGGAGTTTGTAACTTAATTTGGCATATGTAAAATGGTCCAATACAACGGAAGGTGTTTAAAGAAAAATGTTATTTTTACATTTTAATTGCCACAAGGCTGCAATTAGGATATTTTGATTACAAGCAATAAGATGTTTGCGAGTTAGGTGAGATCAGTCTAAACATAATCGGTTCAAAAAGTTTAATCACTACTGTTTAATAGTACTAAACTTCTTAACAAAAACATTTTCTTTATTCTTTCACAAAATAACAATTTTATGAATTATATACTGAGCTCTACGTCTATTTTTTCGCAATAGCAATCATCATCGTACTCGTCGTCCTGACATTCTATTTCATCATCTTCCCTTTCATCATCATTGTTTTCGTGTAGGCTTCTTAAAACGTTTTTATACCAACTTAGTTCTTTATATCAACTTAATTCTTACTGTTCCCAGATGTTTCCGAAATGCTTTTGTATATAATAATACTATTACATATTTAACTTTTTGTCTCTTCAGCTCATTTCTTCGTAAAATGGTTCTATGTTCTTTTGCAGTCTTCAATAATGTAGTAACAGCACCCTGTTTAAGATCGTAAAACACCCATAACTATAACAGGGTTAGCATTATGTGCATAACTTCTCGTAAAACGATTACCAATTCACATCGCTAAGGCAAATTACCCTAATATGAGATGAACTCTTATCCTGCAGTGAACCGTCACAGGTTTATTAAGAGGATTATGTTAATGATTCACTAGCACTGATTATAATTAGTTATTGTAGTGTATAAGGAAAAACGCTTCCGTGCAATACTGAAGGTTTACTTAAAAAATATGTAACGGTTCAAAAATAGAAACGTTAAAAATATCGTTAATGTAATATGCTCTGCTTCAAATAGTCTATTAAGCAGCAGCTAACTAGAAGTGAGACGTCGAAGTATCAGTTAGTTGCTAACTAATTTAAGCCGAGCGACACGAGAACGGAGAGGCGCGAAGCTGTAATCGTGGCTCATTCACCCAATTATAACTTTAGACGAATAAACCTGGATTTTAACAATAACTTAATTAGCTGGAATAATAAAAGTGGAATTTAAGGAGTACAAATTATCTGTTAGGACTTTTTGCTCATGATGTAATTGTTGTGACGATGTTTAAACGCTGGATTTTTATAAGACTTTTTTATTTCTTTATAGGACATATTGTTTTTTTTATAGTATAAGGATAAAAAAGAGCACACAGTCCACCTGACGATATGTGGTTGCTGTGGCCTATGGACATCTACATATATCCTGGATTACGAATTAAAACGCAGATGCATTGTCAATCGCGAGGACTGAGATGGAATGCTTCATTTGCATTAAAAAGGGTCTCTGGTTCTTTACACTCGACCCGTAGATCTGACCCATTCGTGCTACAACCATAATACTAATACAGCTGTAGCATGGCTCTACCATCTTGTCTCGTAAAAATCCTACAGCAGAAAAATCAATGGGAAGCGATCACTTAAACTAAGCAGTATTGGCCAATCTATTACTAGATGGAATCACGGCCTAAGTAAACGTGTAGTGTTGATGGATTCCAGTGACACAAGAGTCGTATTTTGTGTCAATCTATGGAAGCCTGTGTATTGTTATAATGATGACAATGATGGCAAAATAATATATTTATTCGTAAATACGTGCGTATTATGCGGGTCGTTATGATCTTTTGAAATACAGTGCCAGCCTTCGACAAATTCACGCGTTTCGGATATATCCGATATAATTTAATCGCCGTCAGCTACGGTGGGCTTACTCTTACAATAAAACTCCGTTTTTATGAAAAAAAAAATAATTTAATGTTTAAATGCGTATGTGGATTACAATCCGAATACCAGATGTCTGATCTCGTTGCCAGTTTGGATATTATAAGTGTATGCCGCTATCGTGCATTTTTCACGACTGCCTCATGCGGCACGTCGAAATATGGTGTGAATACAGGCCCTGAAACTTGTGATTACTTAGTTGGCACTGGAACCATAACTAAGTAGTGAACAATCGCACGATTGTTAATCATAAAAGCGTTGTGACACGATTCACAAACACTTTTCTTTCTTTTCTTAATCAGCCCGTTAAATAGCAGGTCTTTAATATTTAGTCTTTTAACAGAAACAAAAACTGGAAGCATATAGTGTCTTCTATCTACATTTAAAAAAACAATTAGATGGAGGTATACATCTGTTAAGAATAGTAACACACTGTGTCCTATGAAATTTATGTATGTAAAATGCCTCCAACATATCAAAGAAATTCCTAGTGTAGAGATAACATTTTAATACCACTTGAATTGTAATAATAAAGATATTAAAATTTTCGAATAAAAAATGCTGATTTTGATTTTTTTTTTAAATTTTTAACTACATCCAATATTAACATAATATTTATTTAATTTAAAATGTCCCTAAATACAAAATTACCTTTGCGAAATAATCGATACATTTTACACCAGCACAAACTTAAAACAAACTGTCTTTAACGTTATTCCGTCGTATTGTGTTTGAGATCGCTCTAATTATAGAGTTAACCATCTTAACATTTCGGATTCTGTTTAAACAATCTCGAAGTTAGACAGTATCACATTAGTTCGACTACCTTCGAAACAAAGCCTCGCCTTATCCCAACATTTGGGGAGTACGACTGTTCTAATATTGACATCCTTTATTCTCCTTATTTAGAACTGCGGTATCTAAAATATCTTATATTAAGGGGCGCAGAATTATTTATCATATTTCGTTTCGGAAATCTTGATACTTTTCAAAATATCAATAAAGTCTCACGCTGTCAGCATGATATAACAGACACAAAACATGCGAATTGCATATTGATATGATTTTTTCCAATATCAAAATCTAATAACTCTTATAACTAGATAGTTAAAGATTATGGGTCCAAAAAGCTCTATGCATTTTCATTCGGATATAATATCCTAACTTCTTACTTTATTTTGCTGAGTCTTTTCATTCATAATAGTTTATTAAATCAATAAAAACAAATATTTGAATACTACAATAGTCTCTTACAGCTGTAAAGTGTCTTTTTAGTAGTTGTGTCAAAGCTGTCAGCTTTTTGTATACAACTGCGGTTACAAGCTAACTTTATAATCTACGTCGTGGTAAATGGCTACTGTTGTCCATAGACACGTAACTAATTTCAAACAAAAGCGTTAGAGACGTGTTGTCACCTGTAGCAGTTCTTGTAGATTTTAAAATTTTACGGTGTGCATTTAAATCAATCAATAATGTAATCCTACGGATAATTACAGCTTTACGCAACCGACGACAGGGATCGGGCCCGCTCTTATTTCTAAGAGGGTTATAACGCAGTTAGTCCATTACCCCGCTTAAGTGCGTGTTGGTATGTATATCATCGAAATATTTTTATTTCTCAGATGCAGTTTACCTCACGATGTTTTCTATCACCGACGAGCACATGGTAGATCAACACTTAGCAATTAACAGTTTAATTAAAGAGGGCGAAAATTTAATCCAATTTGCATGACAGCGAGCGTTAGTCCTTGAGCTACTAAGGCTCTTTATTTCTCTATAGTACGTTAATAGATGGACATGAAAAGGAACATTAAGTTAATGTTACAAAAGAACTAAAATCGTGATTTCTAGTGATTCCTAATTATGAAATAGAAAAATATACGGTTACATCTGAAAACGGGTCGTTTATGGTCAGTATTCCGAGTCCCGATGTAATCAATACCACACATCCAAAATATCGCCGCAGAATTATTTTGAAGTATTTTACATGTTAAAGAATATCTATCTATCGCGTAGATAGATCTATCGCGTCCAGCGTCAAGATTATTTTTTCCCACATTTATTTTTCAAACGTAATAATATAGAAATCCAGAGTTTGGAATACACTTAAGCAAATGTCATATAAGTTATTATACTCGTTAGTTATTGTATTATCCTATAATATATATAAAGCAAAGTGTGTTTATTTATTAATATTTATAGCACAGGTACGCGGCGTTTAATACTTGACGCTTGCGATTGTTATGAGCTTCCCTTCCAATACCAGGTATGTATGTTATGCCAGATTTGGAATCAACTAGGTAGTTGTAATGGCTAAGACAATACGAGTACAAGAAGAATATTTACAATAAAATATCGAAAAATCATCATAACCTGTCTATTTCACACCTAAATATTAACAAAGAAGACGTAAATTTATTTGATTTTATGGCCTTTCATTCATCATTAAGTACCTACATGAGAGTAGACGGCGTTTAGATCTATCCTCAACCTAAATTAAAAATCAAAATATAGATATGTAGTCACCTCTGAGGACTTGGATGAATTTGAGTGAAAAAAAAATCTTATCTCAGTACTCGCCATTTGAAACATGACAGCATTATTCTGATAATTTAGTAGGTATTCCGCGAAAACGAAGTCTACGCCCAATCGAGTAGACGTTACCTACAACCACATTAAAGCATCGCCCTACATTAAGAACGCTACAAATAAACAGAATAAGGGTTCTTTTCCGACTTTTAATGAATCAGTACGAGTGCCTCTCTATGACACTAGCTTGCTACAGCTTCAGCTGTCGACAGCTCTTTAACTCGACTGCTCATTTGATCCTGTCGTCTTGTCTATTGTCTTTTAAAAAATAAACCACAGGAAATTTATAATCTATTACACATTAAAGTTGCGCAAATAACCACATCAATACATTAAGTTAATGGATGATTATTGGTAACATCATCAAATGATTCTAGGGTTGGGAAATAAATAGGCTTTTAATTTTAGTTGCGTTGTAGGCACAGTTACTGCGCAAAAAGAACATTCACACGCTTGCAATACTATCGCATTGTTGCGACATTAGATCATCATTAGGATCGTCGTCGTGGATGTATTCACGACCTTGTAACGATACAAGATTTTAGAGTTTAAGTAGTTACATTAATCCTCATGGTTAAAGTTTATTAGGTATTGCATAGCCTAGTATTATTTGCCTAGAATTGATGTTAAATTTAATAGAACTATTAAAGAAAATGTGCTTGTCTACTCAGATAACGGATGCATGAAACGAAATTCAAGTAGAGGGCTATAGCTGTGTAGACAACATTAAGGACACAAATATTTTTATCTAACTAAAGATAAGTGAAATATTGTGGCCTACAGACACCTATATTTATACTTGATTAAGTATCAAAATACAGATGCGTTTTCGTAGAAATGCCTCCTTACTAGTATTCTTCGATCTTCAAATCTCTCTCTTCAATTCATTTTATTGCTGGATTTCTGTGTTTTAGACATAATACGCTGCAGCATGGGTTATATCACATAAAATCGTTCCTTAATAGGGCAGTTTATCGAAAAAGCAAATTTAAATTAATTTATTTATCATCTTGAGTCCACTGCTGAACATAGTCCTCCCCCAAGGTACGCCCCAAAGCACGGTTCTCAGCCAGCTGCGTCCATCGACTTCCTGCATCTCTTACCAGGTGTTAACTTTATTTTGCCGCTCTCCCCTCGAGAACTTTTTTTCTGTTTTTCGTATTGTAAATACATAGATACAAAATACTTAACTTAAAAATGATAACTTACCATTTCGTGTTTAAAATCACTACTTATCACGTCTCTCATTCAGGAGATTGTATCGCCACTTATAAAACCTTATTTCAATACCTATGGCGAATAAATGTGATTTGAAAACATCTTATCGAGCGCATTACAAACGTTTCGCTGGAGGCGCGTTTCTCACGATGCACGATTCAATTGCACACTACTCTCTTCATCCTCGCCTGGTACAAAGACATCTCTCTTCGTTGGAAGTAACAATACATTTTTCCTTTACTGTGTTAGGTTTACAAAGATTTAAAATATCTTTTGAAATAATAGTGACGCGCATTTTCTCCTTTTTAAGTCACTAGACGCTTCAACGATAAGCGTTATGTTTACTAATAGACAAGCATATATATTTGCATAAAATACTTTTGTCTAAAACGTTTTCAAGGATTTTTATAAAACATTCGGTTTTTATCCAAACCGAACGCTGGCGAATAATGCCTAACATACTAACTATATTATTTCCATTGTTGGTATTTTATATTAGACGTTAGAATGTAGTGAATTTCCCATCCTCATACAGCATTTATTTTAATAATTATAATGTCAAAGTACTCAATAACGTCCTAGTCGCCTTCAACAAACTAAAACCGGTTATCAGACGATTCGAACAACAAATAAAATAACAGAAAACTCTTATTAAAATAATGTGTATTGTAATCTTTTAATTTGTTCGTAGATCGATAGAAAATTTCACGAAAACACTTTTAACTTTATCTCGTTGTTTAAAAAAAAATATAATACCCATCTACTCTATTCTAGACTATAAATAAATTTTAGGAGACAAAAGTTGATTGACTCTCAAGGTGGTACGTAAAAAAGACGCTAAATGGTCTAAACACGACTAATTAAAAATATAAATCAGTGAGTTATGATATCATGCATTGGATACGATAATTTATTATATATTATATTAAAGTATATAGTAAAGTAAGAGCCGTGGTAGCTCAGATGGTTAGCGCTCGCTGTAAATTTCACGGTACGCGA
>DWHP01001856.1:0-15323 GCA_018247895.1 Parnassius honrathi | reverse complement strand
CGCAGCTCCGCCTGCAGGCGAAGCGCCGGTGGCTTGTGCGATGGCATCACTACTTAATACAAATTACTATTAAATTAAATTAAATACAATTACACTGTTCCAGACTGGGCGCAGCCGCGCCCCGCCAACGAACGCCTGCCAGCCGAGCTACGATTCTTCCTAAACATAACCTTTAATAAAAAAATTAAACTGAGAGTATCACCGGTCTGTAAATCTGCCACATTCTGCGATCTAAGTTCTTAAACCTTATGTCTTTAAGAGTCTTATCCCTTATGTCCCGTTTCGTTAGCAGGACCTTATCTATCCACGTATTGTAGTCCAAATTGCAGTACTCATCCCCTTATTCATCCATTCATTAAAGCCTATTAAAAGTCCACTGCTGAACATAGTCCTCCCCATAGATTGCCTCACATGTCATTTTGCCATAGTTGTCACGCTGAGCAGCCGGGTTGGCTCCCGCAGATTTTTTATTATTTTTGTTTTTTATCAGGAAAATGCTGCCGCTTATCTCGTGTTACATTTTCTGTCAGTTGCCTACTACGCCACCCACGGGATGATAAGCAGTAGTAAAATTCTTACTCTCATACCTATCCATACATCATTTCTATTGTATCTAGTCAATATTAATCCAGAGCCTTGCAAGTGAAAGCCCATTGTAAGGCAGTCCGAGTTCAACATCTAAACAGTTAACGTAACCGCGAAATCACTTTTGTAAGTAGTTTTATACTGCTAATATATTTTTTAGTAATTTTTCTAATTTTTTAAAGCGCCGGAAGAAAACTCGTATCACAATTCGAACCAGCGTGTGATACAGCGGCGCATTTAACAAACATTAATAGCGGCCACCGCTCTAGACATTATAGTGATAGAGTGTGTGTCATACACGCTATACGCTCGCCACGTCCAATGCTCACATTTACCCTAAGGCTAAGGTTTTTAGTTTCATTTTATGAGAGAGACCTATAGCTAATCTCTTGATATATTGATCATAATATCAACAAACTCCGGCTGATGATAAGTGGCTCCTGCAGCTTATGGACACCTGCAACCAACTTCAAACAAATAAGGCTATAGACACGTTCTCAAGTCCAAGGGCGAAGATGGAATGCGTCCCAGCCTTATCTCTTATTATACTAACTCTCTACACCCTACAAGAACATGAATGCCACTGCTGTTTGGCGGTATAAATAATTAGGACCTTACCTACCCACCTAGATTTACATATTTAGAATAATTTTAGTGAACGTTAGAAATATACTGCTTAAATTAATAGCGATATCTAAATTACGTAATAATGTTCAACAAATCATTAGATTCCTTAGTGCTTACTTGGCATTAACTACCGTAATCGGGGCACCATATTCTGAAGAGTTAATGGACCACCTCGACGACATCGAGAAATGGCCGCATACTTTTAAATCTAATGCTTACTGTTCTCACCGTTAATAGAGCGGTTAAATTATTTTTGAAATGCTATAAATGTGAACGGATCTAGGTTAACAGTAGATTATAGAATGTGAGATAATTATTAAATGTGTGATTATAACCGGTTTGTGATTTTTTTACAGATTTTTAAGAATCAATTTGCAGAATGCTTTGTCATCTTAGGATAAAGATGGAATGCCTCGTTTTTAGTAAAAAGGGGCTGCGCCTCTCTACGTATACCATACGAAATACACTGTCCAAATACAGACATACACGCATTACCGCTATTTAACGCTGGTATTACGTATGAGTGTGGTCCTTTCCTGGTCTAGAAGACGTATTCGTGCTACAACCGAAATAATAATATAGCTGCAGCGTGGCAATACCATGGAAAATTTTGATTTTCTACATAATATGCTATTAATGAAATAAACTAAAATTACGATTTTGTTTAAACTAGCAAATGTGAGCCGTGATAGCTCAGATGGTTAACGCTCGCTGTAAATATAACAGAACGCGAGTAACCCGGGTTCGATCCCCTCTGGCACCAATGAAATTGTCACTGTGAACTGTCGTTGATGTGATGTGCTCGTGCATGGCTAACGTAGCCGATCTTATTTACAAATGTTCGCGCGAAATGCTGGCAGATGAGCACACCATTACAGAAATTATAGTTAATCGCACAAGGTGGGCGTGCTTTGACTTCATCACGTCGGGCATCAAATTCAGAGCAGCGATTCTCCTCAAATATTTAGACCTTGGTTTTCACCAAAGACCTCCACTCCGGTCGTCGAGCGGCTGCTTGCTCCCACTCTAAAGGCTCAATGTCGCACTTATTCATGTGGCGCTTAAGTACATCTTTGTACCTGAGGCGTTGTCCGCCATGCTTACGCTTGCCCTTCTCAAGTTCAGAGAAAAAGATGCACTCTGCCGTACGCTGACCTAATATTCGCGATAAGTGTCCACACCAACGGAGTTGTCGCCCCATAAGGTAGGCCTCAATCACCATGGTATGGGCTCTACGCAGCACTTCCGTGTTTCGAATGCGATTCGACTAACGAAAGTTGAGAAATTTGCGCGGACATTGCAAGTGGAAGCGATCCAGCGTCAGTATATGACGGCGGTAAATTGTCCATGACTCTGAAGAGTACAATATGTTAGGCAGCACTACTGCCTTATAAATGTCAATTTAGGTAGCCAGCTTTAGGTCATGTGAACCAAAGACCTTGCGATCCAGTTTACCGAATACCGCAGCAGCGGCAACGATCCGACTGTTGGTTTTAGCATCAAGGTCACACTTTGATGTTAACGTGCTCCCTAATAACGAAATGTATTGATCTGCTTAAGTATATCATCACCGAGTTTGATGGCCAGTGTCTCTTGACCGTAGATATCTAAAGACATCACTTCCGTCTTTTTAACCCTTATCTTCAGATCAAAACTATGGCATGACTCATGAAAGGTGGTCACAAGCTATTGCAGGCCAGCTGGGGAATCGGTTACAAAACATAGATCATCTGCGTAGACGATCTCTGTAATAAGTGCGTAAGACACTTTCGTACGGGCCTTAGGTTTGTCTAAGCTGAAAAGATTGCCATCATTGCGGAAACGAATGCGGATTCTTTCAGGGGTAGTTTTTAAGTCTTCCTGGACTAACTGAACTGCAAAGTATAAAGTAAAAGAGTGCAAGGACACATCCTTGTTTTACCCCACAGGTGACGGGGAAAAATTCTGACTGATCAGCGTTTACTGCGACACAGCTCAGCATTTCGTCATGCACGAGTCTCAGAAGTCCCACAAACTTCTCCGTGCATCCAATTTTCCGCAGCACTATCCAGAGGGCTTCCCGCGGTATTCTATCGAATGCTTTTTCAGGATCTACTAAACAGAGATGCATATTACGACACTATTCTCTGCTTTTTTCCTGCGCACTACACGACGTAATGAGGAAATCGCTACAGAACCGGAGCCCCTTTCTACTGGAAACGAGGCATTTAATCTTAGTCCTCGGTTGATTTGGATTCGTAATCGAGGATAAATGTAGATGACCACTTACCATCAGGTGGACTATGTGCTCGTTTATCAACATATCCTATAAAAAAAAAGACTTTAAGTACCGGTGTTCTATACGCTTTCAGAAGCTCCGCTGTAATTCTATCCTCGCCTGGGACTTTGCCGTTTTTAAGTTGTTAGAGAGCCATTATAATCTCGCTTATACTGACGTCCGGGATATCATCGGAATAGTGTCGGATACGACTTGTTCTTGAATCGTTACTCACATATGCGTGTGGCTCCAACGATGAGGGGTACAGCTGCCCATATAACCTTTTAATCGCACTCAGTCTTCAGCTTTGACAGTTAGCTCTTTCTCGCAGACCGATCTCTGGGAAAGACTTTGGAGCCCAGGTTCCGTTCGATCGCTTCTTCAATACGAGCAGTATTAAAGTTGTGTAAGTTCCGCTGCCATGCATTTGGAGATCCGTCTGTTCAGCCGCTTGTATGCTGTCAAATGTGCTGACGACTGCAGCTTCATCCCTCTTCTAAGAACCATGAGATTAAGAGTGTGATCGGAGAGTTTTTGTGTTCTTTTGCGGCGGGTCCTGCAGAAATTAGCTCCGACCGCATGGACGCTTCCTAGGAGCTTGTCATTCATATTGTCCACTGCATTGCAATCTTCTAGGCACTCAAAACGGTTTTGTAACTCGAACTGAAAGGTTTCGGGATTTGGATTAGAGCACGAGAGGGACAGAGCGTTGATTTAATTAGACGAGACCTCTCCTACTTAACGTTTTGGTTCAGTGTATCTCTAACTATTCGGTGATAGCTGCCAGTTCAGTTGTACAGTTCACTGTACAGTTGCCGTCTAGTGGTCACAATGAAGTTAATCTCACTTCTTTTCGAACCGTCGGGGCTCGACCAAGTTCACTTTCTGCAGGGTCACTTTTGGGAGATAGATTTCATCATAAAGGGTCCCTTTTTCTCCATGAAGTTGACCAGCTGAACTGGCCTCTTGGGTTCCGTTGCTGTATTCCAAATTTCCCTACTTTCGGTCCACCGATCATTCTTGTGCCTAGTTTTGCGTTGAAGTCTCCCTTTAACACCGTATAATGCATTTTAGAGGAATGCATGGCTCTAGATGTATCCTCATACATTTCCTCCACCTCTTCATCGGGATCACTCACTCATTGATACACTCCCAATCTTTACAACGTTGTTAATGAGAGACTTGTGGACGATAAATCCAACACCTCCTTGGGACAGATGGTTGCCCTCCCGATGATAAAAGAAGCTGCCGGATTCGGGAATCACCGTGTCCTCTTTCTCTCTTTGGACCTCGGATGATTCTATAATATTCCAGCACAACTTGACTATCTCTTCTTCCAGCTCCAGGATCTTCTCGTCTTAGCGGGGCCGCCGGGGACTGGGGGTCGTTTATTTGCGTCGTTGCTCATGGGGGGTATATTGCCATAGTTGCCACGCTTTGTGGGCGTGATAGCAACCATAGTTTTTGTTGTACAGTTGCTGCTATCAGGAAGACGCTGCTGCCCATCTGCTGCCTGTTTCCCTCTGTCGCCTTTTACGACGCCCACGGAAGATATGGGGTAGTAGATATTCTTAACCGTTACTATACGGCAGTTTTATACTACACGGCAAAATTACCTTACAATACCTAAATTGGTAAAAATTTAAACTAAAGGTAATGCGTTAGTAATTATAGGGTGAAAAGGAACAGTATCATGAGTTTTAGAGTCTGGTATTCCGATATTAATCCGCCTATTATTTAGAAGAGTGTACATAAATCTATTAATTTAAAAGGGTATTTTTTCTGGATTATTATAGACTACTGATGTCGAAGAAGAATTTATATTTTAAATTAAATCATTATATTTTATGTAATTTTTTGTTAATTTGCAAGTCTACTAATTGGCACTAAAATTTTTCTGTTAAATTACTTGTAAAATCTCGGAGACATAGCGAATACCTTGGCATTAACTATGTAACAACTGTAATTTAAGTTTCCAAATTATTTAAAGTATAAATTACTACCACCCTGAAAATCCCGTGAAGAGCTAATATAACTTTGCTCTGTTGAACACCTATAAAGTACTTTTAGCGAGATTATCGTTTAACGCTTCACGATCGTTTCGTTCGGCGCTGTTAAAGGCGATCCATTTTTCATTTCTTTTTACGTTTAAAAGTTGGTTATTTTTAAGTTTCTGTATATAATTTTACAGATTAATATCAAGGAACTTTTAACAAAGATATCCATTGGAAACTGATTCATTATTCGGATGGGTCTCTTATTTTATGAAATTAGTTTGTTGATTTTTTTAAAACAGTTGATTTTTTTTTATAGAACAGGGGTCAAACGAGCATTCGGCTCAAGTGATGGTAAGTGACTACCGCCACCAATGATCAACCGCAAAACCAGGGGAATTGCAGATGCGTTGTCAACTATTCGGAAAGGAGTAAGCGCTTTTCTAGAAGGTCCTTAAGTCGTGTCGGTCCGGAAAAGTCGCCAACGGTAAACAATTCCACAAAGAAGTTGTACGAGGAAGAAAACTCCTAGTAAAACGTACAGTAGTGAACCGCCAAGCATTCAGATGGTGAGGATGATGTCGGGAATTTTCACGCGATGTGCGTTTCTGTAATTTGGCGGCTGGAACTAATCCGAACAATTCCTCAGAACGCTCCCTACGGTCCATAAGATAGAAAACGCAAAGGGATGCAACGTCCCTACGCAGCGCCAGTGAATTGAGCCGATCTGAAAGAACTCGGTCTTCGACGATTCGAATCGCTCTGCGCTGGATGCGGTCAAGTGGAAGGAGCTGGCACTGGGGTGCCCCGGCCCAGACATAAGAGCAGTATTCCATGTGAGGCCGAACTTGCGCTTTGTAAAGTTGCAAGCGATATGCCGGCATGATGTAATGTCTCGCTCTGCCGAGCATACCAAGCTTTTAAGAGGCCAACTCGGCTTTCACTCCAAGTGACCATGAAACTATACACCATTCGATATGCCGACGCCAAGGATTCTGATGCTAGCTAAGGCAGCAAGGAGAGTGCCTCCAAACTGAGGAGATATGGCAAAGGGCTTCTTTTTAGCGCTTAACGCGCAAGCTTGTGTCTCCTGGGGATTGTATTGGGCTAGATCTAGTCGCCCCCAATCCAAGACTTTGTTAAGCAAAGACTCGACTTCAGACACAAGTATATCCCGGTACTCGGAGATGTTTTTCCGAGAAATATTGGCACGGCCGGTGATTAAAGCATCACCAGTGCTGTCGTCTGCATAGCAATAAATGTAATCAGTTTGCAACGTATCAACTACGACCTTGATGATCCGATTAGCAAGAAAACTAGTGATCCAATCACACAATTTTTCGGGAAGCCCATGAAAGGGAGCTTCGAAAGAAGCGCATTGTACCAGACCAGATCAAAAGTCCTCGCTCTGTTGAAACTAACAGCCAATGCCTCCCCTTTGGACTCGACTGCTTCCGCCCATCTGTGAGTAAGGTAGACCGGGGGATCACCAGCCGATCGACCACGACGAAAACCGTATTGGCGGTTACTAATGAGCTGGTGATCCTCAAAGTACCTCATGAGCTGGCAGTTTACAATAGACTCAATTATTTTGGAGAACAAGGAGGTGATGGGGTCTAAGCGGTCACCTTTTTTAGGGATTGGATGGACCAAAATTGTCATCCAAGAATTCGAAACCACACCTTTGGAGTAGGAGTACCGAAAAAGACGGGTTAAAACCGGTGCCAACTCCGAAACACACGTCTTCAGCACAATTGGAGGGACCCTATAGGGCCCACTTGACTTACTGAGGGAACATTTTGCGAACCGAGCGCTGTGTATACGACACATCCGGCGTGGGGCGCTCATATTGCGGGATGGTCAGCGATGTGTTCTCTCCGTCATCGAGAGTCAAGTTGGCTGAGCGCTGGTGTTTACCTACACACCGACTCGTACACTCGTACACCCCGAGACGTAATTTTATTCTAGTAGCTTTGCCTTTTGCTGATCAATTTAATATTTTTTTATAATCATTATTTAAATATTTGATGTTAAATACTTTCTAGACCTAAAATAATGATTTTATTTCCTGTAGACATTAACAAGTCCACAGCTGAACATAATCTTTCTCCAAGGATTGTCGTAAAATACACGGTCCTATGCCACAACACACACACAAACAGAAATGATCTCACGCAAACAGCATATATTTTAGTTTAATCATAGATTGATAGAGGTAATTATATTACAATAAAAAAAAGTTACACGAAACACATAATTGGAATAAATATAAAATCAAAAACAGACAGGGTATGACAGAAAATAGGGAATTTTATTATCGTGAGATTCTTTATTCAAATATCAAATTCATTATTTATTATTTACCGCATAAGTAATAAGGTAGTTTAGACCGCTTTGGGTGCACTATAATGTGCTACAAACTAAAATAGCCGATGTAGTCCCAAAAGCAACGAAATTGAAATGTGATTGAGCCGGATATGTGTCACTTATAACGGATGATCTCTTAGGCAAAACTACTTCCTAATATTATAATCGACATCGCGGAAGTGAAATAATGAGATGATGAACTTGAGTCCTATAACAAGAAATGGAAAACAACAATACTGGACAGATGCAAATAAATCGAACATGAGTAGCTCTACCCTACGGTGATTTATATTATTAATTAGATAAGTAATTCCCGCAAAAACAATAATATTACTTTAAAAATTGAATTAAGAAACTCTGATTGTCATCTAGTATACTGGTAAATATTTTTTATCTCTTAATTATTTGTAATTACGTTATCAAGCATATAACGCCACACTGCTGTTTATTTATTTTGGTAAAAAAGTAAAGTTATAGCCTATATACGTCCCACTGCTGGGCACAAGCCTCCCCTCATTTCTGAGAGGGTTTTATGGCAAGGAAGTGTCCGCCGCGCTGCCCCAATGCGTGTTGGCGAACTTCACATGTCTTCGAAATATCTTTTTTCTTATTTCTTAGACATGCAGGTTTCCTCACGATGTTTTCGTTCACCGCTGAGTATGTGGTAAATCAGCACTTAAAATTGCAATTAACTATTTCATTGGTGCCGGCGGGGATCGAACCTGGGTTACTCGCGTCCTGTTATATTTGCAGCGAGCGTTAACCATCTGAGCTACCATGTCTCTATTTTGGTAATGGAAATGAATAGTTGTATGTAATTCATATAAAAGAATTTTATATAACTATCAAATAAATATGCGGTGGAATCAGTAAGTCAAAGAACGATAAATAGAATAAGAAAGTTATGACCGAAGTTTACACCAAAAACCTTAACATTTTACGGATAGTTTATAGTAGAGTGACTGCCCCGTTGTTCTAGTGGTCAAGCTAATCATGGTTCGAATTCCGACTCAGTTAATGGGTTTTTCTGTCAAGATATTCTCATTCTAAACCCGGTGTCAGGAAGTTGGCGGTGTTTTACACCTGTGCCTCTGAAAGCGCATCGCCAAGCGCAAGTTTAAAAACATATTACTGAACAGAGCAAAGATAAATTACTATATGCATAATATAATTCAAAATTTAAAGCTTTTCCATCAATGAGAATCACTTAAATAATTTTTTTATTGATTGATTCCACAACGCTTAATATGTTTTTAAAATGATACGGTAAAGGACGGTTCTATATCGGTTCTTAAAATTTTTTGTATGTATATTTTTAATTTCTGAACTGCAATAAAAATATAACACTAAATTTTTATTGCGTTAAATTTAATTTAGTAAAGTAAAATACCAGTGTAGTGAAGGCTGCATGTCTGAGAAATATATTATTTCTGAGACAAGTGAAGTCAGTCAATACTACACTACTACAATACTACAATAATTTAGAAATGAAAGGAAGCCAGTACGCAGGACGATAACATTAACTATTAACTGAACAATCGGAATTTTTCTAGAACGTCGATTCAACTGCGCAACTAGATTTAGCCTAGTGAGCAGTGCGGCTACAAATAGTTTTATTGTACGCAGAGGACCGCGAGGACTTGTACTTTGGCAGAGCGAAACGCCTGTGTATGGCTACTCCCTTTCGGTCGTCGGTGGCTCGTGTTGCTCTATGCTCTGAGGCGATAGTATAAAAGAGAAGCTCTTTTCTGCAGTGGTATTTTTTCCTTTAAATGCAAAAACGTCTGTGTCAGATATATCGATATCATTTCGTATGATAAGTAACGCAAATTACTACCATAATTAATTCGCCCTAGAAATACTAGCTAATAAAATATTACATATTTAACTGTATTACTGCAAACAGAATGATCTATTGTATTGAATTCGTATAGCTGCAGTTCATTACTAAGCTAAGATATTGCATTACAACAGTTGCATAACTATGAGAATTTTTATTTTCTGGGCTTAACAATTGTATGATTGTCTTACCCTTTAATTACATAATAATCATGATGTTGATTCCAGCCAATCGATCAAACGGTGTTATGAATTATAATACCTGAATATGTTGGTCCCGCACGCTATATTATTTATTCTAATACATTCGAACTAAATGACTTGCTTCGTCTTTCGAAGTATAATAATTTGCTAGCGTCTGTCTTACCAGCTGATTACAATCTGGGTGATTTCTAAGAATTAAAAAAAAAACTTATTTTCTTGCAAGAGAGAATAGGCTTTTGTTTTGCTTCACAGTGCGATTTAAGGTTGGGATTATTTTCACTACATACTGCCAGGTGGAATTATTGTCACTGGTTTACAATATGTAAAAGAAAATATCATGACCCTTTTTAGCGTATTGTAAAAGTTTACTTCTAGACTTTCTTAATGAAAGCGCCGGAAAATTTGAAATAACCATATTATAAATTTTTTAAATGAAATTTCAAATTCTAGTAATTTATTACTTAGTTTCTTGTTTTTCTTTACTCCTTTGTTTATTAGATATTAATATTCAATCTGACAGTTATCCAATATACAAAAAATAATATTTGTTTGTTTGTATTTTACGCGATGCCATATACCGTTCATCAGATTATGGTAAAACATTTTCAACTGTTATTTGCACTTGCTCGAAGGTCACAGGTATAGTACAATTAAATTACTTATTTGAAATTAATTTGTTTGAAAGTTATATATCATTCGACTGAAATTAATGTATTATCATTCCTAACTAACCTATATAACTCTTCCAAATTAAAACAACATTACCACAAATATGTGTTCTGTGGCAGTAATGCCATGACGTTGTTTATAATGTAGTGTGGTTACTACGTAGTATATATTAAGATAAACATTTGATAACAATCTGAACTGTGACTCAAGATATTCATCTTTAATATGGAAATGTTTTACTAATAGGATACCATATATATTCACCTAACTATAACCACGATAACATGAGTGCTTTTCTCCACAGAGCTATTCTCAATCAACTGTCAATTTTAACTCAGCCTGTTACCCAGTCAGTTCAAATCAGATTTTAAATTTTATTAAAAAGTATAATACTCGATCTCAGTTGGTTTCACTACTGTCTCTAGGTTGTCCCAACATCGCCAAATCGAAAGTCATTCATTTCATAGGTTATTTTTATATTATTTTTACCCCGGATTGATACTAAGTTAAGTATCATTTTATAAGGTAGGTGAAAAATACATTGTATTATATATTCAGAGCACGTCTTGAACATTTCATTACTTTACGGGCAACTCAATTTGGCGTTAAGGGGATAATGAGCGGGATTAAAACTACGTGCCTTGATTTTTTTTCGCTTTTCCTTAAATGTACAAAAAGGTGAAAAGGTATCAAGTAAGTAGAGCTATTTTAAGTCAAATAAATTTCAATTTATGTAGAATAAAAAGTTTTAGATTACTGATTCCCAAAGTTAAACTCATCGGCATCGTACATTTGCGCTAAATCAATTCGGCAATCGATTTAGCGGAAATGTACGTACCTGAACGTTAGATTTTTTGCAGTTCTCACTATTGAGGCATAGTAGAGGACAGGAGTCGCAATCTTTAAACTACATCAAGTAATGAATAGAATCTGGTGTAACTTTGTGCAAATCCAGTAAGTACATTAAAGATGTTAAAAATTAATTAGCTAAGATTAGAGATAATTTCGGTCACGGCGGCTAGTTTTAACGGAGATTAGCCATCTACACAGGTCAGGATTATAGTGTCCGATCTAGCACTCTATTTTCTCACTTTATCTTTCATAGTTCGATGCAATGGCAAACCGATACGACCGGAGAGATATGCTTTCTGAGGCATCTTTGTGAACGCCGTCAATTTCCTGGCTCCGGAATGTTATTAAGAACATCTTAAGAAAAACTCTATATCTTAGGAATAATTAATTTTTTGGCCCGACCCGGGATTCGAACTCACGCCTCCGACCTCATTATTAGTAGTGCCAATTCGCGACCACTAGACCAACGAAGCTGTCATTGAGAGACCCGACTCCAAAAATATACCACGAGTGGGCTAGGAACTAAATTCGTAAATTAATTAGTTAGTAGTTCTCATGGAATTATTCTCTTATCGATACAAGCTTTCATTGCTCATTAACAAGATAGAGTTATCTTACATGTTATACGAATTAAAAACAAATTTTAATTACCTACGTTACACTACTGAACTGATTCCAATATTAACACTTTGAAAACTGTTATTACAGATAGCGATACTTTTAACATATATTGATTAAATGCAAGTTACTCGTAGAAGTTGAAGTACAATGTTTAGAGTTTATAATTATATCACAATGGTTTAGTTATCCAAACAGTACCACTAAAACCAGAACAAAAGACAGGCAAGTGTAGCAAAAACAAAATTCACGTTTAAAATGTATTAATTAGAGCTAGCAGATTTGGCATTGGACATAATGGCAGAAATTCTTATCAAATCGAACTATTCAGACTCAAAACTAATAGGTAAATCAGTACTAAATATTCTGAGATAATAAAAAAAACCTATACGTGGTAGAGCCAGGCTGCATATACTTAGTAGAGCCATGCTGCAGTTATATTAGAAGTAAAGATGTAGCACCAATGGGTCGGCACGCTCTCACAGAATACCATTGAGTGTAGAGAACTGGATACCCTTTTTACTGGAAACGAGGCATTCCATCTTACTTAGTCCACACGGGTGACAACGCATCAGCACTTTGATTCGTAATCGAGGATAGATGTAGATATTATAAGGGTCACAGCAATCACTTACCATCAGGTGGACTGTGTGCTCGTTTGTCACCCTATCCTATATATAAAAAAAATTTGATTTGAAAACGAAAGTTAGGACCCGATCCCATAAGGCAAGTGACAAAATTTTCAAAGACAAGTAGTAGCACGAGGTAGGCGCTTGGTGCTCTGGTGATATCAGAAAAATAAGTTGTATGATAGATATATTAAGATCTTAAAAATTCTCCGACGAAAGTGGGTAGCTATTTTAACATTATTGTTTTATAGAAATAAATACGGTTTTTAAAATATTAATCTAACAATCGTGAATGATTTTTTAAAGAGACATTTGTCCATTTTTGAAACCTTTCTTTTGTATAATAATAAATTAGTTTCAACAAGTTTTATATCATATTTTGTAAATTAATAATTGTAATTAACTACATTATCCTGTTTTAATCAATTCTATTCAGCTTCTTTTGTAAAATAATGTATATACAATACGACAACAGCTCCAACACGTACAATTCCCCTTCTCATCATGCCTTCTACGGCAAATTGAGTTGTCCAACAGAGTTTATAGGAAGGTCTGAACGTGTACCGAATTGAAATGACGAAGTTGAATTTAATTTGCATTGAATTTAATGAGCACACTGTAAGCTACAAAAAACTGAGTTGATGGTAGATCTGAAATAAATGCCATTTAAAATATACAGCAAGCCATTGCTGATGAATATTCACTACTACTTAAATACTTTAAAATTATTACTCACTGAAAATGATATCTTATAGATAAAACCTGGAACATTCAACACAAATTTTTGATGAAATAAATTAACAAACTAGACCGATGATCTAAAACTAATTTATATGTGTTTCTGTTGGTTGAAAAAAAGATCAGTTATGTTATAGTCGGTATACATCCCATAGTTAAGTGCAGGTATCATGTCAGAGGTTGTCCGGAGTCTGCAGCGCTGATTTGTTTCGCAAATACGCAGTTTTCCTCACGAACTTTTCCTATATGTGGTATGTGGGAAATCAGCATCTGAAATTACATTTAAAATCGTCAATGGTGCTGCTGGAGATGAGGGATGATCAAAAACCCAAAAAGCCGTCACTAATTATAGTATAAAAAACAATGAATTTGTCATCCTTTACAGAACTATAAGCCATTTTTTCAAATATAAATAAAATGAAGTCACTAACGAAAACGAAGATGGTAATCAACCACATAAGAAGAATGAAAAGGCTACAGGGTGGAACCTCCCGCCAATTATTTATCCTCTATGCAACAGTTGGACACTGGTGCAAGCAGTTAAAGTTAAAAGGTAGATCACTCATGGACAGGAAACGAAAAAATTGTATTAAGCGTTGTATTAAAACCACGGGGTAACTATTTAATAACAATGAACGTCAAAGAAATCAAATATAGAATTTTACGACCTCAATAAAGTATAGAGAAATTTATTTTCGAGGCCTAATTATAAAAATCATTTTACTGTAAAGAACAATTGCTCTCTGGATTATACATTATGAACATAATATAATTTATTATGATGAAAATGAGAGGGTTATAATTTGTAACACGGCATTCATAATTGCTTGTTCACGCAAGATATTCCTCCTGCTTGTGTATGCCACGCATGTGAGAGGAGTACCTTAAGAATACAAACTTTTGTAATGTTGTACTATAAATCATTTCGCTAGATTTAGTATAAATTAAATATTTAAATACCATATTTTTGGTGTTCATAACAAATTGTTTATTACAAAATGAATTACGGTCAAAATTAATGTGTATAAAGCCAATAAATGTCTTTCTATGCGGTTAATAACAAGCCACCCGACAGAGGCGACTTTGGCGGTAACTTCCTAACCGCCGTTGAGCCTTCGACTCCATGATCGCCAACAACAGTATGTTTAAAACTCGCGGACGGAAAATACGCATCGTGTTCCGTCGAAATCTGCTTTTTTCAAATTACTTCTTTCTTCCGCTTGTACAGAATTATAAACTTTGTTTTGAAACGGGAATTCTCATACGATAATAACAAGAAATGTATTTATATTAATTGTTCTCGAAAACGCCTTTACGGATTGCGACTAAAGTTTACAGAAATTTACGGCAGTAATCTAGCTAAATGCAAACGTAATTTATTTTTTTATGTCAAGAAATATAAGATATTTCAATTCATTTATTACCTCATTTATTGTTCTTAGTTTTTTAAAAGCAAAAATAGATTACGATAGATTAGTAAATGTCTATTGGGCCTTGTAGACATGTGTCAATCATTCAGTTTTAGCGACCGAATCATTCTAGTACATTTCGTCATCCGTACTGATACGTTCGGATCGATCATTCAAATGGATCATTTCAGACTCCAGTACTCCGCGGGTCTGCGAGTCTGTGAGATCCATTGAGAACCGAAAATATTCTATTCGAGATTTGTAATAGCGCCATCTAGTACGTGCCATAGGTAATAAAGTCATTTTATCGAACTAAAACTTATCGACTTTCAAGGTGGTATGTACAAGCGACGCTAGATGGCATAAATACAAAAACTTCAAGTTATCATATATTATTTAATAAATTTGTTTATTCTTAAATTTCATTCCTAACAATACACAATTTCATCTTACGTTACATGTCTAAAAATAGGGATTGTAACATTTATTTGTTACAAAATTAAACTTTTACCTATCTTATATAAGGTGGTTGAAA
>DWHP01001855.1:0-15324 GCA_018247895.1 Parnassius honrathi | reverse complement strand
ACCCTCTCAGAAATGAGCGGAGGCCTGTGCCCAGGAGTGGGACGTATATAGGCTGTAACTTTACTTTTACTTTTATACTGTCCAATACAAATGACGTCATGAATCGACGCTATACTAGTGATTCGTTCCGAAACATAGGACAGTATATGATGTCATTCATTTGCGCCATATTGGAAAAGTGTTTGGCGATTATTTTGTCATTTTGTGCTCCAAAAATTATTTTATTCTTCTAATGGCAATTATTCTATAATTTTTTGTATTTGAATAAATAAAAACAAATCCTGGCATGCTTCATTCAGCGTACACACAATTAAAAATTGTTTTATTATGGACGGATATCCGACACAATATGGCGGTGGCACGCCAGTACAATACGACGTCAATTGATGACGTCATTTGTATTGGACAGTACACTGGGTTGTATTACGGAACATATCCTGTATTTCATTTCATTTCAAGGTTTCACTTATGTCGCGTGTGAGCTGCACGCATGTTTTTTAATGTCAGATGTAAATCCATTAACATTGTTTTCAAATATGTCAACGGTATTGTATTTCTCGTTATATTTTTTACATTACATTACTACAAAGCATTTTTCACAACATTTTTTTCAAGAAAACTGAATATAAAATGTTTTATTACGGCGAAAACTGTCTCTAGAGCATTAAAAAAATACAAGTTACGGAAAAAGATAAGGAGTATTTATTATCATGAGAAATAACTTTATACAAAATATTTAATCACCTTGCTCTCCTCGTTCTTTCAGCACAATAATTCGATCTATAGTGCAAACAGGAAATTTGAAGTTAAGTCGATTTATGTATTTAACTTATTTTAATCCGTTCTTTAAGCCCTACGTATTTAGAATATTGAGAAATCCAGGTGGATGGAGCGTATTCTAAATTTGAACAAACGAGTGCATCTCAAAGCAATTTTAATGTGACAGGGTTTTTGAATTCCGTAGTTAGTCTGAAAATAAAGCCTAACATTTTAAGAGCCTTTCATGTAATGTTTTATATAAGTATATAAAATGCTAACTGCTTGTCCTCTTAATGTCTCTTAATGTATCTTTTTTAATGTCATATTATTACTTCTTCGATCTTGGACCAGTTTCATAAGACTACGATATTTGATTCTTTACATTTAGAATAAGTTAAACGATTATAATTTAACCTACCAAGATTGTTTTGTAAATTTTTATAGTCTTGCTTACATCATTAATTAACAAACTTCACTGTAATAAACCATGATAAGAACCTTGAGAAACACGGGGAGTAATTGGAACGAAAGTGAATATACAACCAAATATAAGACCAGACCATAAGTATGCGAAATTGACCATCAGATAAATGAAGACTAATGAATAAGTAACACCTTCCTGGCTAACAAATCATAAATATCACAGAAACCTGACGCAATCAGATCAATTATAAGATCATTCGGTATACTCTAGTATACTGTACATACTTCGTTAGTAAAACCAGATTTATCTTTCTTGGGGTGAACTGATTAAATATTGCCGTCAAAAGGCGACTAAAGGAAAAAACAATATAACTAAGTGACGACATGTTCGATTTTCAAATTTCGATTGATCTTAATGGTAAATTATGCAAGACAGCCCATTGAAACATTATAAAATAATTGATAAATAAATGAGTAACTGGATGTGATTTCCAGATTTAATTTACGCTGTCGGGAACATCAACTCCGAGGTTCTCGTACATGAACCAAACCTACGTGTGCCTCTTAGGAAGGATATTTGCCATGCTTGTCAGATGAGTTGACAATCACAGTTTTTTCTACCATTACCTCTTATGACACCCACGGATCGATATCCGGTTGCGTATATTGTTACGCCGCGTCAATACAGTAAGTTAACTATATTAATGACAACAGTTTACTCCTAGATTATAATCAAGTTCAAGCTCAAGCAAATACCTAATACAAGTAAAGTTACAGCCTATATACGTCCCACTGTTGGTCACAGACCTCCCCTCATTTCTGAGAGGGTTTTAGTCCGCCGCGCTGCCCCTATGCGTGTTGACGAACTCCACATGTCTTCGAAATATGTTTTTTTGTTATTCCTCAGACGTGCAGGTTTCCTCACGATGTTTTCCTTCACCGCCGAGCACGTGGTAAATCAGCACTTAAAATTGCAATTAACAATTTTATTGGTGCCAGCGCCAGCGGGTATCGAACCCGGTTTACTCGCGTTCTGTTATATTTACAGCGAGCGTTAACCATCTGAGCCACCACGGCTCCAAATACCTAATACTCCAAGCAAATAGAAAATTTATTTGAAGAAATTAAAATTAAAGACGTACATATTTGTGAAGCGAGCCAATGCCAGCGAGTATCCGCTTAACTTTCACAGAGATACCGTGACGCCGCAATTTTCTCTATCTTAATAGGTTTTAGTAACTCGACCAACGTAGAATAAATCTCTAGACCGCAGTGCGAACTGAAATAAATATAACGTGACATTTTCAATACACACTTTACAAGCAATACACACAACACCTTATTTCTAGTGTACTCGTAGTTTGTTCGTAGAATATCTGAGTAGTCGTCGTAGTGTATCTAAAATGGCCATTAGTTTGATGATACATCAAACCGCATATTATCATTCTATGATGCTTTTGATTTTGATACAGGCCTTTATGTTTTCATAGGAGACACGGTGTAAGAGTAACGTTTTGAGCAGACTTATTACTGACCACAATTTGTATTCTCATCAAAATCACAATTTCTCTTCAATTTTTATGAAGTTTGGAACATAGTACTCGTGCCCTGTGACCAGGAACAGAGTTTTGCAGAAGCTTGCAAAATCCCCTATACATTGTTGAAAAGTGGATCATTGATAGGCTTCACTGTAACATCCAAGACAATTTCTTGATAAATATTTCCGAATTCTTTAATATTTTTAACTAAAATGTAATTTCGTAGTTCATTGGATATCTCTTACTAAAACGTGATTGATAAAGAATCACAACCACGTTAGAAATTTTCCAACAACTTTTCCGTTTCACTTCCTAGGTTGATCAATAAACTTTGAAACACAATTAAACTCTAGGATAATTGTAGGTAAATTGTATTTATTATTCAATGTAAGCACCTTTTAAGGTAATAAACCTTGAAAAGCTTTTAGCAAGTTAGTTTATTCCGTTGAAAAAAAGACTTGATCCTGAGACTCGTAAGGTCTATAGAGAACAAATCACCTCATCCTTGCCATCGAATTTTATACCACGCAGGTACTTTTTCTGTTAAAAAAAAGGTAAAAATCACTCGAACTAGGTGCGGAGAATCTAGTGGATGTAGCATCTCCTGAAAACCGGCATTACAAATATAGAAAGAAAGAAAGAAAGACATGTTTATTTGGCCATTTCTAAAAAAATTAGCAATAAATACATAAAACATACATTATGTTTAAGTATTCTTATAATTAGACTTAATTATATACTTACTTACACAAACTTAAAAAAAGTGAACAGCTAAATAAAAAAAACAACTTTTTTTAAAAAAATGGGAAATGGGACTGACTGCCACTCAGGAAATGCTAAGATGTGTCATCCTAGCCCTGATTTTCAGTGGCTACCTTAAGTAATTATATAGATACACACACATATAATATATATACATATACATAGATGTATACACATACTTACATATATACATAAATATATACATACGGATAACACACATACACATACACACACGGGCATATTCTTTTTATATTTACTTTTGGGCCACAACTGCCTTATCTTTGCAATACTATACCGTACGTTTAAGACTGTTAATTTCATTGCGTAACTGGAACCGGGGATATAAAAATAATTTAAATTTCATATAAAAACACTTATACACAATAGCAACCCGAGACATATGTTCAACATTACATGTTACCGCATCCATTTAGCATGTTTTATAACAGAACCTGCGCTAACACTAGGCGCGCAATGGAAAGAAAATAGTGTCATTAGATTGTACACCCGTGACGAATGAAGGAAAAAAAGACAATTATGCGCACTGGAACATACATAGATATACACATTGTCATTGGTTAACCCTTGTTGTTCCCTACAACTTTATTCGAGCACCAACTTACTATTCCTAAAAAAATTACTCTAATTTTTGAGTATGATCTCACACTACAATTGAACAATGTTGGGTAGAGCCACGTTGCAGCTATATTATGTTTGTAGTACGAATGGGTGCCTTAGACTGGAGTTTACGTTTTCAGAGAATAGCAGCGTAAATTTGCGGCTCAATGGTGTTTCTTATGGTGAGTATAGAGAACCCAAAACCCTTTTTACTGGAAACGAGACAGACCATCTTAGCCCTTAGGGGTGGCAGCGTATCTGCATTTTCATTCTTACCTGATGACAGATGTACATAGATGTCTACGGGCCACAGTAGCCACTTACCATTAGGTGTACTGTGTGCACGTTTGTCACCCTTATTCTATAAAAAAATTGAAAGTAAATCCATACAATTTTTGAATTCAGAGTGTTGTAGTTTTTGTGTAAGATAAAGTTTTAAACACGATATAAAGAAATAATCACAAAATTTCAATCTTGAAAATTAAACCTTTATGAATTTTAATTAAAAATGGCCACTCTATTAAAACGGCAACATAACGTTCGAGCCTGTTTTATTAACTAAAAGCTAAAATAAATCCGCTTTTGCTATAAGGTATTTAATTCATCTCGCGAGCAAACTAAATGATTGATTCCCTAAAGTGGCTGTCACACAGTGCTACTGATGTAGTAATAAGTAATGCAAGAACGAACTTAAATGACAATTAGGATATATAATTTTAAGTTATAATAACATAGAAGAAGTCTTCTTCTTTCTTCTCTTTTAGTTTGTCCTATGTAGGAGAGACCACATTCACAATCAAGCTTGTACATTCCTGCATCTTGCAAAGGGACGTTACACTTGACTGATGTAAAAACTACATGTAAAAACTGACTGATCTTCTTCGGCGACTTGAAGTATGTTTTAATGGAAGCTTGCTTCAAGATGTAGCCTCTCCTACATAGGACAAACTAAAAGATCAATTAAAACCCGCGTTAAAGAACATATAGCTGATGTGAGGAATCGACGCTCCGGTAAGTCTGCAGTCTGTGAACACGTACAGGATCGCCCCTGTCACTACATCAGATTTGATGGACCACAAATCCTCGCTAAAGAACATCGATTCCTTCCAACGAGGCTATTGAAATCAAAAAACATCCTTATTTCAATAGAGAAGATGGCTGGGTGCCATCTGCTTGGGATCTTATAATTAATAAAATTAAAACCCAACCCAAGCATAAAACTGCAAGACTTCAAGATACTATATGTTCGTACTGCATAGATCGGAACAAAAATTAATAATTTTAATCTATGGTAACCGCGGTAAACTATGACATCTATACGTTAAACATCTCAGTCTCCTCCGCAACCACGGATGCTGTAAAGTGCTCGAAACGTCGGGTATTTAAAAAGTTAAATATACGCGATAAAATCCGTAAAAAGAAGTATTATTTAAATGCGTTCGCGTAAATATAAGAAATAATTATGAAGATGTATTTGATGCATTTGTAAAGCAGAAGATCCAGTTTACTAAGGTGATGTTGAGACAGGTCACAGCAACGGCCGTCATCAACATTTAATAGTCAAAAAAATAATTGACTGATCAACTAAAATCTTAGTATTGGTGGGAAGACAGTTCGAAATGGAAGGGTGGGAATATCTTGTTTTAATAATAATCCTGGGCTACCTTATATTATTATTTGGCATTTAGACGGGTGCACGTTCATTTCATACCCAGTAGACCGTTCAGAGATCTTAAATCATCATTAAACAATGAGATAGCTCTAAAGATATTCGATAGTTGATAGTTCCACTTGCGCATATCGGCACTAACATAACTGCACATCATCGGCATACACATGATAAGAGCACTTGAGATTTAATGTGATGAGATTGATAAAAATGGAAAACAGAAGAGGAGAGATAATGCCGTCTTAAGGGACGCCAGTTGACAGACCACACCAGTTAAGTAGTCCAGTACGTACTTCCAGTTGGCGCCATCTCCCTCTCTATGATGAGAATCATTCCTGAGCTGAAGACGAGATATTCAAATGAGAAAGAAGAGCTAACAAGATATCGTGATCAACAGAATTAAATGCAATAGCAAAATGAGAATAGACGAGAATGGTCAGTTTTGAATTTTGCATCACCTCACGGATATCTTCCATCACCTTGACAAGAGTAGTAGCTGTAGAATAACCAGGAATAACAAAAGAAGAAATCCGTAAGTATGTACGTATATTTCTCCTTAATTAATTGATGGTCTAGGGTCTGAAGACCGTCTGAGGGTAGGAAGTTAACCGCATGCAAATAATCCTGGAGCCAGTGTGTTGGAAACTGTTAATACAGAATATTATTAGGAGTATGAAGGTATTGGCTCACTGATCCGGCTATCCAGCGCGGTGACTAAGGGATTGTCTTTGTTTCATTACAGTTTATACCACTCTAGTTCACTGTCTATGTGATGTCTAGTCCAATGTTGAACAAAAGCCTCAAATCTCACCAGTGCCATAGTTTTCGAGCGGGTTATCTAAACTAAAAAATCGTATTTTTTTCTTTTCTAATACACGCTATGTTTTAGTAGCCAACATGGAAAAGGTTTTTGTCATGCAGCAGTTGTAATATATGGCTTATGATTTCAACATTAGTTAATTTTATATAATTAGAAATAGTTTTCTTGTGTGATAGGATAAGAGCATCTTGAAATATAGAGTAATATATAACGTGCAATAACAAAAATATTCAGAGAGTAACGAAAGACAATATCTAAAGTGCGAAGAGTATCATAACGTATAATTTTTTTGTAGAATTATATTAGTAATAAAAATTAAAACACATTTAGATTTTTTTCTAGTACTATCTAATATGTCAAGTAAGAAGCACGATATTTTGATTTCGTTTGTAAAAATGTCAGTTTTAAAAAAATATTATGTTGAAGCCTTAATGAGTGCTGACTGCTGCTGATGCTTACAACTTGGGGTGATAGTGTCGTTTGCATGATTAAATTTGACATTACGTAGGCCACTCAATTAAATAACCGTACGCTTGAAATTTAAAAATGGACACACCCGTGTTATATGTTCGCAAAAAGCAAATTTATTTAAAAGTAGAACTCTATAAGCCAATTGCTCAATTTTAAAAAAAACAAAGTTCAATTAATTCAATTAATCATTTTAAACGATGGATCTTCACCGTGAACATTTACGCGCTATGATCTAATACGATTTTAAATTTCGTTTAACCGGACAATTAAGTTTACAACGGTTACTCAGATCCAGGTCCATCACAAGCAACAATTTTTAGGTGGTTACCTAAATTCAAAAGGGGTAAAATTGACCTTAAAAATGACCAAAGAACCGGGGCCCCGCAAACAGCAGTAACGGCTGAAAATGTATGGACTACTGAAATGTTGGTGCGAGAAGACCCATGAATCACATATACGGACATCGAAAAGATAGTAGGCATTAGTTCGGGGAGCATTCATACCATCCTATATCAACATCTTGCAGTGAGGATGCTTTGTTGTCGATGGATCCCTCGTTTGCTCTCCGAAAGCGAAAAACAAACTCGTTTGGATTGGTGCCATGAGATGCGTCTACGTTTTGAAAACGGGGCATTTAGGCGTGTTTCAGAAATCGCTACTGGTAACGAAACATGAATATATCAACATAATCCGGATAATAAAAAGTAATCAAAAAAAAAATAATCGGTCTACTCAGAAGGACAGTTACCGACGAAACTGCAAAGACCTCGCCACGTCCGCAAAAAATGATTGCTAGATTTTTCGCGGAGCGGAAATTTGTCGACGTCAATGCTGCAACTTTGTAGGTCAGTCAACTCAGAATGGTATACTACAGTTGCATTACCCAAAGCTTTTCAAGCTATTCGGGAGAGAAAACCAAAGATCGGGCTTAGGGGAATCGTGCTGCATCACGATAACGCATCTTCACATACCTCCCTTAGAACAAAAGCGTTTATTGAGGAATCTGGTGTTGAAACTCTAAATCACCTGCCCAACAGCTCTGACTTAGCTCCTTGTGATTTATTTTGTTCCCAAGAGTCAAAGAAAAAATAAAAGGCAAGTTTTTTTCAAGCACCAAAGAAGCCGTGGCTGCCTACGAAGAAGCGATTTCCGACCTGTCAGATTAAGACTGGCAAAATTGTTTTCTGAGTTGGTTTAGGCGAATGGAACTTTGTATAAAACATGATGGAGAATATTTTGAAAAGATGTAAAATAAATAGTAATAATATCCTTGTATACCTCAAAATTTATTGAGTGTCCTACGTACTTAATGTTTGTTACGTTACTTTACAGATCTGTACCTATATAGTACTATTTTATATAATATATATACTATGTAATTATGTCTGTATTAAATAATTATTTTAAATGCGAAAGTAGCTCATTTAGACTATTTATTACCTCATTGTACATATACATACGACTAAGCCACTGAGATAATCATGATATTTAACAAAAAAGCCTATATGACCAGGAGAAAGACATGGGTTACGTTTCGTCGTGATTTTTTAAAATTGTTTGTTTTTATATTCCTATTTGTAGCATATTTTTGTACCCAAAAGAAAAACTACATGACACCATGTGTGTTTTAAACAATTAATTGATTAAAATAACACATCAGCTTTTTATTATTATTTCACAAATTTAACTTGACAATGTTAGTGATTTTAAATGTTAAAGAAAGTGGTAAAGTCCACATTCTTCATTTGGAAATAAACTTGTCGTGAGATTAACCTATTGTTGCGCGATATAATTAGCACCTGGTATGTGGCGGCTAATTATTAGCGCCATCTGGTTTCAAGCAGCAGAAATAGGAGCGTCAAGATCTTTTTAGAACTCTCCCACTGGCGCCATCCAGTATCGAATGGAAGAACTAAGCTTTATAGAAAGCCCTACACTCGAACTTTCTGTATCTGGTCGATCAGGGCCGGTATTTGCTGGAATATTCTGGATGTTTCAGTGGAAAAAGCCTATATAAATCCGTTGAAAGCCGCGATCGGGATAGTATTGAATCAGCGATTCGAGCGAAGCTTTCAGAGTGAAATAAAATGAAATAAAGTGGTAACTGTGAATAATTATTAGTGTGATTTAAGTTTTATCTGGTGTTCAGTAATTAAAGTGTCAATTTTGGTAATTCAATTGGCAGTTTTTATTGTCACGAACCCTTAGCTCGTAACACTATTTCAAAACAAACGTTATTGCTTTCATAGAATTCCCTACTTACGTCAATATCCAGTTACATATTGTATTTTTATGCATACGTAATCCTTACAACAAACTTTTATATCATATATTTTGTAATAAATTTACGGGTTCGATTTAATTCAAAGTTTATTTTATCATTACTACACTATTACGACACTATTCCGATGATATCCCGGACATCAGTCTGAGCGAGATAAAAATGGTTTTCCAGCACGTTAAAAACGGTAGCTCCCCAGGAGAGGATGGAACTACATGAAAGCTTTTGAAAGTGGGTGAAAACCATTACCTAAAGTCCTTCAGGAACTCTTCAAGTCCGTCTTCCATGGTGGCACTACTTCGGAGGCAGAAGTGCAGTAGTCTTGTTCTTCAAGAAAGGCAATAACGCTGTCTTAAAGAACTACAGACCGATTTCCCTTCTGAGCCGTGTCTATATGCTGTTTTCAAGAGTCATAACGAACCGTCTCGCATACAGACTCGAAGATTTCCGGCCTCCCGAACAAGCCGGTTTCCGAAAACGCCTTAGCACCATAGACTACATAGATACCCTCCGGAAAATTGTACGGAAGTCCGAAGAGTACAATTTGCCACTTTGCCTAGCGTATGTGGACTATGAGAAAGCCTTTAATTCCGTCTAAATTTGGACGGTGTTACAGTCTTTTCAGCGGTGCCAAGTTGACTACCAGTATACCGAAGTACTGAAATGTTTGTAGAGTAAGACCACGATGGCTATCCGAGTACAGAACCAGAGTACGAAACCCATCCAACTGCAGAGAGGTATAAGACGGTGATGTAATATCCCCGACACTCTTCACTACTGCATTGGAAGACGTTTATAAGCTACTGAACTGGAAAGGATATGGTATTAACTTCAATCGCGAGGACATCACTTACCTTCGATTTGCCAATGGTAGTCCTTATGGCAGAATCGCTGAAGGATATAAGCATCATGCTCAATAACCTCAATAATGAACATTGACATAACGAAAGTCGTGTGTAATGTCCATGTCACACCTATGCCCGTGGTTGTTGGGAGCACTAAGCTCGATGTTGTTGACGTTTATGTTTACCTGGGACAAGTAGTCCGACTAGGTAAGTCTAACTTCGACCGAGAGGTTAATCGAAGGTTATCGAGTAGCAGCCTCTTACCGGCGGGGAAGTGAAGGGGGTCCTCCCACTAGATGGAGTGATGACCTGGTAAGACATGCAGGAAATCGATGGATGCAGGTGACTCAGGATCGTTTTTTGTGGGGTTACTTGGGTGAGGCTTATATTTTATTCTTCTTTTTAAAACACTTAATGAAAGCTTGTCTTTAATATTGTTTTTTTACTAAAAATTAATTTTTTAGTTATCGCTGGACTGATTTATAAATCTGTTCATTTTGTTTAATGCGTTATTGTTGGTTTTTGATCGCCAAATTAGATCCCTACAACTTTTTTTCGAGCACCACCTTACTATCCCTAACCTTTGCGAATTATAACTCTTATCATTTTCACCCTTATCCCATAAAACAAGTTCATATTCATCACCAAAAACTTCAGACTACAATTGTCGATCGGTTAATAAACGCCTGTCATTAACAAGTCTATACCCCTAATCTATCGGAAGGCATAGATCTTTTTTGCATAAGCTATAATCTCTTAACTCGCCACTATATAGTGTCTATGGGCATAGTATTTGCTACCCATTAGGTGGGCTGTGTGCTTGTTTTTCATTCTTACTTCAGTGAAAGAAATACGCTATGCCATGCTATGCTTTAACCGTGTGGTGGCGGAGTAAGTATGTCCACTACAACATATCGTCTCGGCGACAGAGGAAAACATACTGAAAGATGATCGGCTGCGTCTTCTTAATAACGACAAAAAATCAAACTGCGGTTGCCAATACGCCCGCCAAGCGCAGAAAGAATGGCAAATATTCCACCTTTGACTATAGACTTTTGAAAGACTAAAGGTAACGGATGCTACGCTCTATAAATGTGGTGATTGTGAAAAAAAATCTCTGTTTTAAATTAAAATATAGAGAAAAGAATGCTTACTGTCTGACAGAATTATTGTCAAAAAATTCGCTACACACACACAACACTTTCATGTTCATGTTCATTCAACTCAGCTGTTTTTCTGTACGCTTGAGCAATCTTTTTTATTGTTCACTTTTCAGTGCTTTATATTTGTAGGAATCTGCCTTTATAAATACAACCGCATTTTGAAAATAAAATTTTTATTGTTAATATTACCTATTTGTAAACCAGTTTAATGTACTTATAAGAAATATTTAAAAAAAGAACGTGCGTTATTTTGTTAAAGGAGTCGTGGTAACTCAGAAGCCGTTCGCTGATAATTTTATAGCATGCGAGTATCATGGGTTAGACTACGTAGTACGTGCTTACATTAGTATGTATTTGTATGTTGTATCAGTGGTAAAGCAACGTATCTAAGAAATTAAAATAATATTTCGAAGACAGGTGAAGTCCGACAACACGCTTTGGCGCAGCCCGGCCGATGCTTCCATGCTCTTAAAATCTTCTTAAAAGCATGAAGAAACCCGTGCTTAGCAGTGGGAAGTATATATACGTACTGCAATAATTTTTTACCTTTTTAATTTTGCTATTCTTGGATGTGTGTGGGTAATCGGCGAACCAAACGGTTCACATTATACATACCGATTCTGGTCATCGATCTTACCTTACCGTTTAAATGCCACAAGATTTTACTGATATACTCGTAATTTGTTACGGTTTATTTTACACACATACATCTTTTGGTACGTGTCATCTTTGATGACGATTCGTTGGAGACGAAAAGAGTTCACATTTATAAATAGACGTAATAGTCAATCACTGAATATTGCTTAAAATAAGTTCGTACGAAAGTAATTTGACGTGCCTAACAGCAGGACGAATCATCAGCCGACGAAACTAAAAATAGTTCAAAACTTGAAATTTGAAATACTTAAAAGAACAGAAGAACAGAAACTACAAAATAGAACCAGTGACATAGCTCTCAGGTGATTTGTTTTGGGAAATAAAGTGATGAGTATTTCACATTTAAAATCATTAATATTGTTATTTTGTGGTACCCATAGAGCTTTCTCATCTGGTTCGGTTCCATAAATATATAATTGTGAATGAAAAAGATAAATATCATAAATAACAATAAAATAAAATAAATACATAAATAAATAAAAGCCCAACCTGATGGAAGCCCTCGGTAGGGGAGAACAAACGGCCGAGGGTTAGGGGGAAAGTGAAAGAAACAGGCGGACAATGCGGGCGGTATCGAGGAGCACCGCCTTCTGCATTTGAGCCCGGAGCAGTCCGTCACGGAGTCCCAGTCGCCTCAGATGACCTGAGAAGCTGACCGGGATTAGCTCGTCTGCAGAAACGACTACAGGTATAATTTCGGTCGACAGCCCACGCCACATGTCAGTCACATCGTGAGCCAGATCCAGATATTTTGTTCGCTTATCTGTTTCGGGTTTCACGAGGTTCTCGTAATACGGAATGGTAATGTTAACCAAAAATATCCTTGACTGTGCTTAGTCCATTAGAGTTTGAAAGCGCCGAACAACCGGAGATGACAAGCCTAAGTGACTCCCCGAGATGGCGACAAGCTCGACAGATGTCGATGGTGCCTTCCTTTAGGATGTATCACCGATAGTTTTCGGTCTTAATAACCTGATCCTGTATTGCACTGACAAAACCCTCGGTTTCCCCGAAGAGGTCACAGAAACGTAGCCAGAGTTCAGTGATGCGACTGTATCTACGAAGGGCTCAAGCAGAGCCCTGTAGTACCTCCCGTGGAGCTCCTTCTCCTTCCATACGGTCTCCCGGTCGGAAATGCTATGTAATGCAGGGTTCTACCATTGCTCGTTGGCTAAGGATAGATGGGTAAGCTTTTTATTACTAGAAATGACGTCATTATAGAATGGATCATCTGATTTCGCCGGGAAGTAATTAAGAAGGCTGCACACCTTTTCATTATGCATGGTGAGCGCGCTCAGAAAGCCACGCCCACCATGCTTACGCGGCAAGTACAGCCTCATTACCGACGATCTCGGATAATGCATCCTATGGGACGTCATGTTAGTGCGGACTTTTCTATCCAGGGCGTTAAGTTCAGTCTGAGTCCACCTGAGTATGCAAAGGTATACATGAGGACAGGCATGACCCGGCCATTACTGTTGCTGTTAAGGACTTTGGTCAAGCGTGCATAAAACACGTCGCAAACTGAATGTTTCATACCAGCCTCATCGATACCGATGTTCTGTGACATACCCAGGTATCGATATGTTTCAGCCTCGGAAATGGTCCTTAGGTTGACAGGCATAGATTAGTCTATGCCATCAGAGATAGCAACCCTTCCTCTTTCAACATGGAGGACCGCACACTTGTCCGTTCCCAGCTCTAGAACTGCTAAATTCACAAGTGATATTTAGCAATTCTACAAGATGGGAGCGACTGGGGGCGAATAACTTGAGATCATCCATATAGAAAAGATGTGTCACTTTTGTACCTCCTTTTCAAAGCTGAAATCCCCTCCCGGAGCCCTCCAGTAAAGTACTGAGAGGGTTCAATGAGAGGCTGAACCAGATTGGACTCAGACAATCGCCCTGGAAGATAACCCTTCTTATCCTTATGCGGCTATCCGCAGTCATCATACGCTCACCCAGATGAGAAAAGATCGTACTACAGTGCCCTATACACTGCTCGAGGAAGTCTCGAACTGTACTGTCAATCTTGTACAGCTCGAGGACCCTCTTTAGCCATGTATGGGGTACCGAGTCGAATGCCTTTCTGTAGTCTATCCAGGCAGCGGAGAAGTTCCGACGGACGGTTCCGTGGTTGCATTTCACCACTTTGCCAATGGCCGAGTCAACGAGGAGTGGTTCCTTGGTTCCATGATCACCGCCCCGACATCCATTTTGAGCACGTGACATCACCTGATTTATCTCCAGGCGACGAGTTATTCTCGAGCTCAAAATGGATGTCAGTGACTTATATATGGTGGGTAGACACGTGATGGAGCGGCATTTGCTCGGGTCTGTGGTAAGGTTTTTGTTTTTTATCTGGCTGGGACAAAGTGACATTTGTCCCAGCAAACGCCATCCTGACAGTGCGCACAATTCTTGGTCTGTTATTACTTGATCTGAAGCATATCATTCTGCTGATGAGAGATGTAGCCCCTGCGATAAATGCCTCAATTCCTTTTCTCCATGCTGGGATAGCGCTACTTTGGCCAGTAGTGCGTCCAGCCATGAAAAACTTGGCGCCTATAAGTCGGCAGACTGCTAGCGTGGCGCCAAAAAGAATTGAGTCCGTATCGCAAGGGTCCCGGCTGGCTTCCAAGGTCGTAGGTTTGGCACCAGTATTAAGTTCAGAGCCCTCACGACAGCCCAATTCTGCTTGCTTAGGGATATGCGGTCTACGGTCGATTTTCGAGAGGCGTAATGCGCGTTTCCACAATCGCCTCTTCCAGTGTACTCATTTGCTCTATTTCTAGTTTCTGGGCGAATGTTCCATCATCATTTGAGTCAGCCACGTTGGTATCCACATATGCGGGTTGTTCTGCGACTTACGGCACCGCATCCTCATCCGTAGCATTTTCATTTGATGAGGGAACAGCCTCACGTCGTAGCCGTTTGAGTTCGGCGCCATCAAATATATTTGAGCTCAAGATATACCGAACTCGGTCTGCCAGGTTTTGCTCTGTGACGGTTACAGATGGCTCCATCTCAGCAAAAAGTCGATACATCCTTGCCCGATACGCAAAACCTACAATTTCTCCCCCTTTTGCCCTATAATACGCCCGCAATGCGTTGCTGTTCATCGAGACTGTCCAACACATGCGGCGTCTTCCAACAGTGGTGGGTGCCGCTTGCTGCCCCCGAGATCGCTGGTGGGGATAATTTTTTTAAAAAAAAGGGACACGGTCCAAATAGGACTCCCACTCAGGAAATGCTAAGATGTGTCATCCTAGCCCTGATTTTCAGTGGCTACCTTAAGTACATTATATAGATACAC
>DWHP01001854.1:0-15325 GCA_018247895.1 Parnassius honrathi | reverse complement strand
CCGTGCTTTGTGGCGTACCTTGGGGGAGGCCTATGTTCAGCAGTGGACTTGTGAAGGGCTGTAATGATAATGATGATCCTGTAGAGCTGTCACTATACATGCTAATTATTCTTTTCGATTCTTAAAAGAAAATGACTTTGTACTAGAAATTTCTAATATACGTATATCTGTGAGAAGTAGTTTAACTGCTAAGAGTGAACTGCTGGTTTTTCATACATAAAAGCTTAGTGGCTTCCGATAGATGACCACAGGAAACAGCATCAAGGATGCGAGATATCTGCCACTATGAACCATCCCCTTATCAAGCGTGTTAATTATAGCTAATAATTTTTCTTACAATGTACGAGACCGCGTCTGACTGAAGACCATAGCGAGATGAGAAATTAAAAGAGTAGAAGAAGAATATTGATGAATAATGATGTTAATATTAAGATCTGCCTGGTAATATTTGTATTCTTTTCAATTAAAAACTAATTATAAATTGTATCAGTAAATTAGATATAGGTTTTCCAATAAAAAGCATAAAAAAATTACCTAATTATGTTTAATAAAACGACATTAATCTGGAATTCGACGTCGATGGAATTATTATTGAGGAGTGTTCAGTGGCCGGTGGAGCGAACAGGCGGTCTTCATACAGTGACATATCATTAGTGTCCGGATAGATTATCTACCGTTTTTAAGAGGGTAAATTAAAAGAATATTAAACAGTTTTTATATATTACTCTTTAAAGATACAAATAAATAAAATTAATTTGAGTTATTTGCTTCAATTGTGTCTGATTTTTTATGAAAAATCGGTGCACGTAGCAAAAACACACGGATAGATTAAGTTATATTTATAATCTGTCTACATTCGTTCCACCGATGGTAGAGGCGTCTTCTCATTTCTTAAATAGGATTTCTTAAACAGGATAAGGGTGACAAACGAGCACACAGTCCAGCTAATGGTCAATGGTTACCGCGGATTTTAATGCAGATGCGTTATTACTCGTGAGGACTAAGATGTAATGCCTCGTTTCCAATAAAAATGGTCTACGGTTATCTACGCTCACCATACGAAACACAGCACCGTTAAGCTGCTATTTGACGCTGGTATTCTGTGAGAGCGTAGTCTCTCCCCGGTCAAGCCGACCAATTAGTGCTACAATTATATTACTAATATAGCTGCAGCACGAGTAAGGTTCTACAACGTAAAAATAGTAATTTTATGTATACTTATATATTGTTTGCTTTTTTCTATTCCAAAAAACCAACATATTTCAATTAAGATGGAACTAAACTTAGATTCTATTAAAATTTTCAATGAAAGGTTGAATTGTTTTTGTTATTTCGAACAAACGTGCACGCTTCGCGTAAATTGACTTTGTTTTTACATCGAGTTGTAGTGATGTTTAATTAACACCTGCCTCTTGAAAGCTAAAGCTTGTAAAAGGATTATCATGACTGCATTTTTCAAACTTAGCGTTCAGAAGTGTTTTATGGAAACTATTATTTGAATTTGATGTGATTATTGCGTCAATATAACGCAACGTTGCAGTAATTTAAGTTCTTTTAAATGTTGTTTCACTATATACAATATACAAGAATATAATTTTTGGACAAAATGAAATTCCTTAATGAAAATTAAAAATATGGGCAAGTGATGTGTGATGACGAACACACATATCGTATTTCACGTGATCTAAAGTCATAAAGATATTACTAAATAACTATTTAAACGTGGAGTTTCCATAACTCAACCATGAAAATCTGTATCTCATAGAAAGGCTTATAATTTTCAGGTCATGCCGAAAACATATTTTACAAATTCATTTTTATGCATATTATGATAAAAAATCGAACAGTTCAGGCGCTCGCGTGACGTTTCTACCTACACACCATACCAAAACAGGCTGTTAAGATAGAAAGAACTTGGAAATTGAAATGAAATGACTATTTCTTATTTTACCTTATGCCAGTCATGGGAGTATAGAAGAGTTTTTTTTATGTACCTCACCTAGTTTCTTGACATGATACTTGTAATTCTTAATTTTTATTGGTGTATATTTTAATTTATGATACCTGTTACATATATTTCCATTTGTATCAACCTTTGTATTAAAAGATTGCTATACAAGTAACAAACTGTTGAAATAAACTATACACATGACGCCAATATGACATGAAGTAGGCAATCATAGCTGCCAAAATAATAGCAATATTAATTAATAACTTGAAAGTCAACATCCCTCACCTTGTCATTAGTTTCAACAGAGATGTATGAGTACATCAATCATTAGTAGCGCTATCGCTTACGCACACGACGTACCTTAAAGCCACTTTGTCGTTAAATATTTATCCTAAAATATTAACAACCTTAACGTCGAAGCTTTTTGCTATTTTAATAATTAACGCATGATACCACAGTAGATTATACACTCCTCTAAATTACTATTAAAAATAAATGTGCCTCAGTAACTTACAACTGGTCATGTTGGTCATGATTATGATTACTAGCTTTTCCCCGCGACTTCGTTCAAGTAGAACTCAAACAAAAAAGTGGTCCTTGGGCAAGTAGTTCAATCATCGAAAAACTATTATACGCCTAGTTTGTTCTTCTATTCTTCTTCGATATGATATAAATTAAATATCGAATGTCTACAAAAAAAAAACAATATGTATAGATAACGACGCATCAGAAGAAGCTTGTGTAAAAAAAATGGCTATCAAACTTCAGGATATTATATTCAAATATAATTATGTGACCAGGTGCTAAAAGAGCCAAAGTAGGTTATTTTAAGAAATTAGATTTTAGAGCCATATTATTGAAAAAGTATGATGTTTGTTTGTGTTAAAAGACCGTACGTTTATTTATAGCCTTGCAAAAGATATTTTTTTTTTCATATAATAAGGGTGACAAACGAGCACACCGTCCACCTGTTGGTAAGTGTATGCTGTGGCCCATTGACATCTACATTTATCCTCGATTAGGAATCAAAACACGGATGCATTGTCACCCCTGAGGACTAAGTTGGAATGCCTCGTTTCAAGTAAAAAATGGTCTCCGGATCTCTACACCCACCAAACGAAGCACGTCAGTATTAATCTGCTATTTTACGCCTATATTCTGTGAGAGCATGGTCTTTCCCCGGTCGAGCCGACCCATTCGCGCTACAACCATAATACAGCTGCAGCGTGGCTCTACCACGTATAAAAATGTCACTAAAAGTCTATGCAAAAAAGGCCAATGAAAGGTGTGATTCCGTACTGTTTAATAAAGAATGTGAATGGGCTGCAGAGGACACAAGCCAATTTTTTTTTTGTTTTGCTATTGATAGAATAAGAGTTAAAAAACGACCGTAGTAAACATAAGCCCTTTTTGTGATAAAATCTTAGTCTGCTGCTTAATTTTTAGAAAAGCAAAAAAGAAAGGCTAGCTTGTACAGATTGCGTAATACCAAGCCAAAAATATTTAAATGGTGATCTTTCTATTGCATTGATGTATCGTCTGTATGTGACGTACATACAGACGATACATCAATACAATAGAAATACTGCCATGGTAATGAAAATGGACATACCTTTGTTAAAGGAAGCTACTACTGGAAAGTTTTTGTGAAAGAGCTTAATTTTGCGTTTAAGAAACCGAAGTAACAAGTGATCTCTGTAAATTTGTACTAAAAAAATAATACCATCCTTATCACCATTTAAGAATCGAAAAGAATAATTAGCATGTATAGTGACAGCTGTCCAGGATAGAATCGCAATATTTATGTTGTTAGTATATTCCCGTATTCTATGGAATCATCAGGCATTTTACCTCAAAACCTCAAAACGAGATTGTACAACCAGCAAGTGCTGCCAGTGAAGAGTGTGTGGATCTGAGAGGTGGTCCTTCACTGCTGGCCGTATGACGAAGCTCAAAGTTGCTCAGCAAGTTATGGAGAGGGCTGTGCTCGTGGTTTTTCTGCATGATAAGACTTAAAAACGAGGATATCCGCAGTAGAACCCGAGTTACCGACATAGCCTAAAGGATTAGTAAGCTGAAGTGGCAATGGACCGGATATTAGCACGAAAAACCGACAACCGATGAGGAAGAAAGGTTCTTGAGTGTCAGCCTGGTACCGTCCTGCGAAGTGTAGGCCTCCCCTCACTAGACTTAGTGACGACCTGGTGAGACATGCAGGAAATGAACGGATTCATGTGGCTCGTAACCGTGCTTTGCGGCGTTCCTTGGGAGGCCTATGTTTTTGTATGGACTTGTGAAAGGTCTTAATGATGATGAATGATGATTCTATGGAATACTCTGACAACTCTAAAACAAAAGTTTTTAAAACCTGGCTATACACATATGGAAATAGACACTATGCTTTCGTTTTTAGAAAAGAAACAAACGGCGATGAAAATAGAATTACCAAAAAACTGACCAAAGTTGATGACAACAATACACAGGAATCCACGAATAATTTTTATTGAAATGCAAAAGTCTTGTTTCATCAACTTCCAAAAACCACTTACGAAAAATTACTCACACAGAATGATTACATAATCAAAGGATAAGGTTAACTGGAACTACATAAAATGGATCTGGAATGATATGAAAAGCAAATCGAGGCATAATTTTCTGCAAATACTCTTTCAAAGTTAACGCGACATGACATGTTCACAATTACTATCAGGAGACACTACACCATTGCCAACTCTTATACCCCTTAATAACAAGCCAATCATCCTCCTTGCACCAGAAGCTAGACACCTTCTATCACTTCTAGATTGCCTTCAACCATCAAGTCGTCCATTTCACGATTTTCTGGAGGCTAGCCCCGAAATAAAGGATGTTGTGTCATGTTCAGATGATGAAACAGATTAAAATTTCTGTGAAAAGGACATTGGCCTTTTTAACTACATAAATAACTAGAAACTAACGAAATGATAACTGTCGGTACTAAATGGGTTTAAGTAATAATTATTAACAAAAATAACCAATTTTATTCAAGTCTGAATATAACTCATAAAACAACATAAAAATGTAAATCAAATAACAGTACAACATTTTTGCCTTGAAAACATGTGAATAATAACTATTATAATATAAGAATTTGGATTAGTTGTATGTTATAATGTTATTGAATGTAGCAAAGGTTAAAAGTTTTTAAGATATATTCTGGCTCATTATCCGTGTTCACAAACAAATGAAATTTGAATTTGTATTTGAATATTGCACCCGGTTACCAACATGTTAGTTTAGCAGGAGTGCAGACTTTTTCAAAACGAACTAGGTTAATCTGAAAACGTTTTGAACATAGTTGTATTTTATATAATTAAAAGTTGAAAACAGCGAACATTGTTCAGCCCAGCTAAAATTTTAAGTGGTAATAAATAAAAAAATATATTATGGTTGTAACACGAATGGATCGGCTCGACGAGGAAGCACCACGCCCTCACAGAATGCCAGCGTAAAATATCAGCTTAATACTATTATGTTTCGTGTGGTGAGTGTAGAGAGAGACCCGGAGACCCTTTTTACTGAAAACTAGGCATTTCATCTTAGTCCTCAGAAGTGACAACGAATCTGCGTTTTGATCCTTGATCAAGGACAAGGATAGATGTCTATGGGCCACAGCATCCACCTACCTCCCATCCGGTGGACGGTTTGCTCGTTTGTCACCCTTATTCCAAACCAAAAAAAAATATTTTAATTATATTTAATTTACCCGTTATAGTCTACCCAAGTTTATATTGTTTAGAGCTATATTGTTTAGCGGCTCTATAGTTTTAATACCTTAATGAGGACTATTTTAACACATATTCTTAATAAAGTAAAAAATTCATTAGAATAATACAATTCCCTTTTTACGTTATAATATAATCTATAAATACATGATCACTGCGCATATTAAATGAACACTGATTACATGTTTTATTCTTTCAGTTAACATCGAAATATAAGTTATAATTACACATTTCATGTCTGCATTTTTAAACAGTAATAAGACCAAATTTTAATTAATTTTATGATATCAACATGACAGACATTTTGAAAATGAATAAACATAGATTATTCTCTTTAATCGATATATTTACAAGTAATCACAACCATCAATCGTCGCCTCAATACCCGAGCCTTATATATTTCAAACCATATCAGTGTCTACTACACATATCTAATAAAATAGCTATAATTGTAAATATTACTTTAATTCAGATACTGTGAAAATGAGTATGCATTAAAACTACGCGCCTGTTCTCACAATGTTAAATTTACGAATGTTCCAAGGAAATTTCATTACGATACTCTGTCGTTATATCATTTGAAAGCATGAATTTATATTTATAATGTGACTTTAACTGAAAATTTAAAACAAATAAAATTAAGTAATAATTGAATTTAACAAAAGCTCTCTTATTTTAAGCTACCGTAATCTGATTTTCTCCCCCAGCAATTTAGCCAGCGTAATTCTAGCCGCGATAAAAATTACATACTTTTGTTTACGGTCCGGATGCGGCCCTGCAAAATGGATTTTGAAACAGGCATCGGGGTGAGTTAGCGTATGCTCACCAACGTTACTTTTCAACCCGAAATTCCAAACCGCGAATTTAATATTTAATCTCACCCTTGTCTAGAGCATTTACCGACGGACAGTATTCCGAAATACCCGCTGAAATATTCTTTATCTACGGCGGCATACATTGGCTAGGTCCAGTTTTTTAATCGCTCGGCTAACACTTGACGTGTACTCGTGATGGATGGCGGCCACTGCCCCGGGTCACGTTTTGTCATTTTATTAATACTTAAATTGGCTAACAGTGACACAGGAAAATTGCCTAAAGAACTAGGCGAAATATCCTCTTAACAGTGTTCGATGTGTTCAATCGTTATAAAAATGTTATTTTAGATGATCAATCAAATTTAACACCATTTAGTAAATTTATTTCGTTAAATACGTACAGCCTAAAATATCTTTGTGAATATAAATGTGATTGTAGACAACACTTTAAAGACACTGCGTAAAATTATGTTTGATTTAATTGGTGTGCTAATATTTTAAATGAAATATATACATATCATATAGGTAGGCCTTTCCTAACGAAAACGTTATCATTAATTTGAGCTTATGTATCATTAATATGAGTTTATTATATATATTCCTACGAAAATAGGTATTATAGTATAATATAATAGTCTTCACACGTTCCACAGCTGGACAGGGTCTCTCCTAATTTCTGTGAGAGTTTTGAAGCAGGGATAAGACCTCCGTGTTTATATTTATTGCTATATGTATATGAACATGCAAATGGGCATTACAAATATAATACTGTTACGGTATTCGCTAGCCTATCAATCACTTAATTTTGATCATTCTCTTATACTTTCTTTTAGAGGTTGTGAAGATCTGTCTGTCTGTCTGTGTGCTAGCTTCTAGTAAGGATGTTTCTGTTTAGGTAGATATCGGTTTGGGCATTTTAGGTTTAGCATAATAATAATTCGAATTACGCAATACACAATCCGGGTGCCATTAATTTTTACCCGCCACAAACGGTTTTGTATAGAATAAGGGTGGCAGACGAACTCACAGTCCACCTGATGGTAAGTGGATGCTACGGCCCATAAACATCTACATTTGTCTTCAATTAAGAATCAAAATGCAAATGCGTTATCGCTCCTGAGGACTAAGCTGGAATGCCTCATTTCCAGTAGAAAGGGTCTCCGGTTCTTCGCACATAGCAGCTGTACGCTGTTATTTTACGGTGGTATTCTGTAAGTGTGTGGTCCTACCCGGGTCGAGTCGACTCATTCGTACTAAAACCATAATAGCAGCGCGGCTCTAACACTCAATTTACAAGAGTATTATGTCCTTTTATTTCCTCCTGTAGTAAACGGATTGACAGATTTTACTTCAGAATATCTGAATCCGTAATAGGTAAGATTGCGTACAGATACGTCAAGCTTTTATACGTATCTAGAAGTGAAAAAGACGGCGTCCTACGCTATATAGAAATTTTATTTCATCGTGACTATAAATAACAGAACTTAAACTTTTATCGCAATTTCTTACATAAAATTCCTTACATTTACGCAAATAGTGCATATTTAATAAACCTAGTTTTTTATTGATTTACATCGCTTATACTGTGCATTATTTTGAGTGGTCGTTTTTTTCAGTGCTTTGTACAGTATATAAATATATGATCACGAGATAGTCTCTCGCTGTTTGTCGTTCTGTTATCGTAGTTAACTTGACCTCCATTCTGTTTCCGCATTTTACTATAACATTCAAATCTAAGCATACCAACGACATGTAGCATGCATAAAAATTATCCGTTGGAATCAGTACAAAATTAAGTGGTTCTATTTAATACTGTTATATCTACAGCATTAAATAATAGTAAATATAACAAGACGCAAGTAACCCGGGTTCGATCCCCGCCGGCAACAATGAAGTTGTTAATTGGAATTTTAAGTGTTGATTTACCATATGTTCGGCGGTGTAGGAAAACATTGTGAGGAAACCTGCACGTCTGAGGAATAAGAAAAAAAATATTTCGAAGACATGTGAAGTTCGCCAAGACGCATTGGGGCTGCGCGGCGGACATTTCCTTGCCTTAAAACCCTCTCGGAAATGAGGGGAGGTCTGTGGCCAGCAGTGGGACGGATATAGGCTTTACTTTACTTTTTTATTTAATGCATTAGTAGCTTCTTAATATTTTAAGTGCGCACAAAATCCATCCACCCATCCATTCACTACAGCTTATAAAAATCTACCAAATCCACTGCTGAACGTAGATTACCTCCAAGGAGGGTTTTTTCTATAGAGTTCACGCTTGGCAGGCGGGTTGGCAACCGCAGTTTTAATTATTTGCTGTTACGAGGAAGATACTACTGCTGGTCATCTGTGTCAGTTTCCTCTGTCCCATATCGTCCCGACACCCACGGGGCGACAGTCAAGGCGGTTACAATACATTGTTCAAATATATCAAGTATATGAAGTTATTTTTCATGATTTTGCTAAGAGCAATTTTAGTTTTCTAGTTACTGACTTAAGAGAGAGAGGGCCATGTTGTAGCGACAACATATCACGAACGAGTCGGTACGACTGCGGTAGGACCATGCTGGCACAAAATACCTGCGTAAAATAGCGCTATAATATTGTTGTGTTTCGTGTGGTGAGTGTCGAGAACCGGAGAACCTTCTTAAAGGGAACCAGGCACTCTTAGTGTACAGGGATAAACACGTATCCGCATTTCAATTTTTAGTCAATGATAGATGTACAATGAGAATTACTTATACTTACCGTTGGACTGGTAGTGGCAGGTGGACTGGGTGTTCATTCGTCACCCTTACGGAAATAAAAAGTAAATTTCAGGTTGTGACCGTTAGCCTCAAATATTTGTAATCCTTATCAATTGACGTTTTATTAATATTCTTTAGCTTAATAAATTCACTTTATATCTAAGTCATCAAAATTATTTGCAACTTTAATATCTAATACGCCCTTCGGTGGTATAATAACAAATTCGAAATGCATATTCATAAACTACCCTCCTTCATCCTTACTATAATAAAACTATCCATACCCATGCCACGTTTATGAAAGTAACCAACGCAAATCAGAATAAATTACATTATATAATAATGTAGTCTACCCTATTAATTCACGAACCCCAACGAAATATAAACATCCGCTGTGCATAAATCCTGTGTCATAATGACCGAATAGCTGGTTACGTCTCGCAACATTTGAGCGGAGTAAGTCACCCAGGCAACTTCGCTTGGGTTAATGGCATGTCATCGCGTATGATGGCTTGTCTCGCTCGCGAGTTACTAGCTCATCAGGAGCACGAACACGACCACAGCTTGTATCCTACAATTGACGTTCGTTTTAAACTAAGCTAGTTAAGTACAACTTTGTGTATATAACACGAGAGCTCTTTTGTTAACGGATCTACGTACTTAGACACATGTCTAAGTACACTTTTCTTAGAATGTTCCCAAATGTATTATATTTATCATGGCCACAAAATACTTATATATTTGTTAGATTGAAGGACTTAGTTCATATTTAACGCAACAAAATTACAATATGCTAATTAAAATTTGATCGTATAAACAATCGTCATCATAAGTACACAAATACATTTGCAATAGCTTAGCTGGTCATAGGATTGACTATTTATTTTTCGAAATACTCGGAATGGAAAATTAACCTCATCAGACTTATTCCGCTACTTAGCTCTGATGCGTGTTGACGGATTTTACACGATTTAGAAATATTTTCTCTTCTCAAACATGCAGGTTTCCTCAAAATAGCACAGCACCTGTTAAATAAGCACTTCTAGCTGTTAGCGTATTATGGCATTTCACGGTGAACTATTAGCGCCTGAGCTAACATGGTTCTGCACTTTATCAATCAATATCAGGGTACAGTTAACATTTATTCTAATAATTTATATGTTTCGATAAATAGGCGACGTGATATTATAAAATAGTTAAAAGCCTATAAAAGTTCCTTATAACATGTAGAAAGTATTAAAGCAATTGTTGGCAAGAAATATGTTAGGAATTCATAAAATATACGAGAGAAAGCCAAGTTATGAGAAGGTCCCAACATGATTAAATGCAATTTCTTTACAAAGTATGTTCTCCGTTCTACGTGGAACTTTTGCTTTCAAGACCTTATTCTTAACTCTGTCGTCGTTCGAGCGATTGTAAAAGTATTAACTGGTAAACCTTATAAATTTTCTCGAACAAAAATGCTATTGTTAATAGCTATTAAAGTTGTGAGAACTTAGAAATAGCGCTATTTAATGGAAATATAATTACTCCTTGACTTCTAATTACTGAACTCCCATTAAACAATTTAATTGCTTTCCTTGCGGGCGTATACCATGTATGTTAATCAAATACCTTTATATCCTTTGATGTTTAATTAGGTCATCATCACTATTTCATTAATAAAGAGCAGAACAAACAATATTATAAAAAGCAGCTGTAAAACAAATAATAGCTGCGCAATAGGAAGTTGTGTCCACCTTAAGTTTTATCTACGTCATAGGCTGGATTATTGCGTCATCGGTCGCTCAAATCAATTATGCAGTAAGTTCGTAGTTTACAGCGTAATATTCTGTAATGAAGGCAAGTTCGGTAGAGAATGATGGAACAGATGTAGCGGGTGACTTATGGGCGGGACGAAGCTCATAACTACCGTCCAGCGGCGCATAAGTCCCGCGACCGCAGAGTGAAGCGTGCTGCAACCGACACTGCTCGCATTACTCACAGCTATGTTATATGTTGTATTTTACCTTTAATTAACGGCGTATAAACGTTAGAATATATTACTGTCTCGACCTCTTTAAGTAGGTAAATATTTTTAATATTCATTTTAATTTTATAATAAGAGGCTATTTTATTTCTAGAATTTAGTATAATATGACTATGGAAATGTTACAAATATCTCGTGTCTTCTCACAGATGGCACGTAACTATCATATTTACGCTTAATGATTTGCCTCAGTCGCCGTATTTCGCCCTTTTATAACTGCTCGCCGTCACTAGTCTAGGTATTTAACTTCTAGTATATGCGACTGACTTCTTTAAAAATGCTTTCTTAATAAGGTCCTTCTTGCTTTACCCAGATTCGCTTCATACAACAGCCACAGTTCCCTACAACATCTATAACTTCTTATCCACACCCCGCACAGTAATGGTTGCAAAGATACGTGACGTTCGTTATGGCGATCGCTAATTCGTTTGACAAGCGGTTATGGCTTATCCCCCATGCAATGGACTATGTCTAGCAGATTTGTTTTTATTTGTTGAAAGCCCTTTTAAAATCTACTTAAGTAATAGCTTTTGTACGCACTGATGAAACTTTGAAAAATGTTAAGTATAAAGTAAATAGTTTTGAATTCAGGTACCGACGTAAATATCGTTTAGATTAAATGTTCTGAGCACAATAAAACAACAATAAAACCTCCGGAAGTACGATTTCATATATTCAGATGAAAAATCATCTATTACGTGAGAAGTTATCGATAAAAAGCCTACAATTTCATTAAACCCGCCCTAAATAGTTATAAAGAATTTTGATATTTGGTTACTTGGTTGTCTGTCAGCTTTAAAAGCCCGACAACAAAGTTAAAACAAAGTAATTAAAAAGAAAACACAAAATACTTACGAAGTCGGAAGCTCAACTCTCTTCACTTAAATTACTTGCGATTACACCGACAAAACATTTAATGAAACACGTTAAATCGCACCAACTGGGCGCGCCGCCCGCCCTCTTATCCGCGCCACGCTTTTCACGTCTACCATAGTTCGGCAAGTTCGCTGCTTACGGCGGGAGGTGGTGGGTAGTTTTTCCTCAAATATCTTACCCGTAAGGAGAGTTCAAACTACTTCCACAAAGTCCATTAAAGAGTATAAACTCATACCGCGATGATAACAAATGCTGCCGATTTCGGGGACCGTTTCGAGGTCGATTAGAGCTCTTTAATTGAAATTGTGGAGGTTAAACTTTACAAGAGTGTAATTTTTGAACAATATCACGAAGCAATTAGGTAACAAAGTAATCGATTGTTAAACTTGTAGATGTGAAAATTAATTAGCTAAGATCAATAGCCGATTCGAAGATAATCGAAGTAAAATTTATATATTAACAAAAGACATAACATTGTTTGATCATGATAATTGTTATGCCTAGTATTTTTATTTCTTTCTAGGTTGTCGTGACTCACTACAGGGCAAGGCCCTCTATTCTTTTTTCACGGTACAGAGTTTGTCCAGTTCATCTCGCCATTTTTTCATGTGCCTGCCGTATCGTATGCAACATTGTATGGGAATTGCTGATCAATAGTGGATTTGTGATAATGATGATATTTTAGCAGAAATGTAAATAGGGATTCAATTTGCAAAAAACGCGTTATGATACAGCACGTAAGGAAACGCAGTTGTTTCATATAAATATGTGAGCAAAGGAAACGCTGACGTCTGCGTTCCGCCGCGTCGCTGCGGAAACGGCGTCAATTAACGTGGCTGCTATGACATATTAGCCTTTGTTTCCCGCTCGTTTCTCCCGTTCTTGCATCATCTATTAGCTATTTATTTGTTGTAATACACCACATCATTTTCTTAAATTTAAAGAAAGCAGAATTTATATTTCATGATTTTAAAATGTGTCATCGTCAATCTCATCGAATTTTGTGTTCCACTCTGATCCAGTTATTCAAACTTAGAAAGTATTCGCTTTAATAAAAATATCCCGGAAATCACAAAGTTTTAAAAAAATTAACTTAATATCAGGTCAAGTCATCTGCCAGATGCTATACAATTAAATTTCTGTGACTCAATTCTAAATTAAATAGATCTATCTACTTTGAAAAAAGCAAACTTTAGTGACTGTCAGTGTCAAACAAAGAAGATGAAAAAAGTTTTTTCTTCCAATTCCATTTTCTTTCACGATTTCTCTTTCATAGTCTCTAAAAGTTTTCAAAATAAGAGGTTTCCGCGAGAGTCTCAATTATCGGTAAAGACGATATTAAAAATTCGTTTGTTTTGTTCTTAGCCTGCGCCTGAAGAGCAGTGTTCCCTTTTTATCCATTGTTTGCAAAAGAAGGGAAACAGAAGTGGCGACAAACGATAATCAGAAATTTGAATTTCGTCCCCGCAAGTAATAACAAAACCGCCCGATTTTGTGCGTGGTTGTCTCTCGTCACAAGTAATTAGGCCTAAAAAAAGTTATTGTATAAACAGTTGACAAAATTGTTCCAAGTTTCGTACAAATTGCTATCATTTATCATTTATCATAATTTATATTTTAATTCCTTTATTACGAAAATTCCTATCATATATGATGGTTTAAGAGTCCTTGTTTTATCTAAGGGCCTAATTTATTATCAATTACTTGTACTTACTCTACGATTGTTTATGATGAACGATCCAACAAATTTGTTCGTTAGCATCATAGTGTAACACGTATGAGGCACTGCTCCCTTAATGTATTCATGTAATTCGCATAGCTGGCTTCCCCTTTGACCGGCCACGCAACACTGCATGGGCAACCCGGATAGAGTAATATAACGTGATGTTTTAAAACCATCCATCACATTTAATGTCCATTTAAAAGAAGGTCGACTTTTTCCGCCAAATTTCATAATTTTCAAGTACATGAAATACTTAAGAATTCTTTGTTATCCTGTGAACGATAATACAAAAAAGCAGTAAAAATTATGTATATTAAAATTACAAACTTGTCCGAATTTATCAAATTCAAATAAAACGATAAAAACATCAGGAAACTGGATTTGTAACTCGTTTTATTTATAGCCACGAGCAAAAATATCAGAATAATGTGGAGGTAGAAGCGTACGAATTTTCAACAATAATTTATTACAGTAAGAATTCCGACGCCAGCTGCTATTTTCGGTGTCACTAAGAATTTAAATCTAAAAAAAAATTAAAACGCAAATATACCGTCTGTTTCTTTTCAAGTAATTTGCATTTTAAAGTCAAACCTTCGTCTCGCTTAATGCACTCAAATTTATTATCAATTGACTGCGCTCTACTATTCAACAGCCCAAATACAAAACCAAGTGCGTCCCAGCTAACCGTAGCGGGGTCGAATAAAACCCCAAGCATCAGCTACTTGAATGTAAAAACGTAGCGATGTGGGCGAGCTAGCGGCGCGGTTGTAGCCAATTTACATTAAATGCGGTCTGCCCCCTCCAGTGATAGCTCATACTTACTAGAACCTACAAAGCCGGCAATAGACTTGATTATACTATCTCTGAAAAATGGGAGAGGTCATCATTTTAGTGCAAGTGATTGCAAAACCCTCCAAGAAAATTGCGATAAAATGAAGGAAAATAGCGTGAATCGACAAATTTGAGATGTGCAAATACTCTTTTAATGTGCATTTAACGTACTAAGAAATGTGTAGAACAAACTAAATTTTTTGGTTATTACTTATCGACACTAATTTAATAAGATGTATGAAAACTTAACTCCTTATTTAATAAATCAAAATTCAAAAATAATTCATCAGTCCAAAACAAACTGCGGGGAACAAACATTATTATCCTTTATAATTTAGTGGTGATTATTTTGAAAAATAATTTTATAGCGCCAAAAGAATATACAGGTAGAAGGATCATTCATTTTCCGAATTGTGCGACGTACGAGTATGTAAGTTAGAATATACGAGTATAGTTGTGGTTAATTTACCCCCGCCAAGAGATGATTAGAATGGAATAGAATGTTTTTTATTCAATACAGATTATTAGTAATTATATTTTATATATTCATTTAATTTTGTTATTTAATATTCTTTACTGAACACCATACAAA
>DWHP01001853.1:0-15325 GCA_018247895.1 Parnassius honrathi | reverse complement strand
CTCTCGGGTCCTCCACATCCATATACCTACGCATACATGCTCGTCGATTAAGGGTACTCTTAATTTGGCCCGTTTTCAATATATCGCCAGTTTGGTCGAAAAACATTCGCCTAGGACTTCCCTTCCCGACTCCTCCGTATACTTCTGCAGCTTAAATTTGCTTCGCCACTCTTTCCTCGTTCATCCTTTCTACATGACTAAACTACCGAAGAATTTCTTTCTTAATCCTGGTCATAGCATCATTTTGCAAACCACACTATTTATTTATCTCATTACAGAATGTTTAACCGTGTTATTTGAAGCAATTGTTTTGTTTATGAGTTAAACGAAACATTCAATGTGCCCCAGGTATAAATAAATAAAATGAAAAATCATTAAAATTATACCATCAACCGCATATAAAACTGTATTATAAGAAAGTGCATCGGAGACTCGGCCAAGTGATCACTGGTATATAACTAATTAGTCTGATAATTATTTAGCAGTCGGTCCTCAGTCAACCGTGAAAGGTTTTAGCTGTTTTTATGCGAAACGACCGCCTGGTGTAACGCAACGGGTGAGAATACAGACGTGGTCTGTTGGACAAACATCGTTTAGAATTAAAGTTTATGAAAGTTTTAGTAATCGACATCGACTCTCGACAACGGAAGAGGTTTATGTCCAACAGTGGACTACAGGCTGATGAAGACGGAAAAGAACAAATAACAAATAGCTGTTGTTCGATGACACTTCAAATATACAAACTATAATGTAATCTGCAAAACTATCTTACGCGTGGCCCAACTCGCACTTGATCATTAAGACACTACATTAGCTTGACCTGTACGTATTCTTTTATGTACATATGTATGTGTGTACATATGTATGCACGCATATAAATATGGTATGTGTGTATGATAGAGTGCATAGCGCGAAGGATACTATGATATAGTATTCTTACTAAAATCATCATAAATTAAAAAACTGTAATGTTGGAGTGTTTTAAACTTTAGAATTTTTTATAAATTTAAATTTAATACAGACTATTTAAGGCAATTCAATTTTCTTTCTATAGAATAAGGACTACAAATGAACACACAGTCCGTATGATGGTAATTGGATGATGTGGTCCATAGACAGCTGCATGTGTCCTCAATTATGAATTAAAATACAGATGCGTTGTCACCCCTGAGGACTAGGATGGAATGCCTCGTATTCAGTGAAAAGGGTCTCCGGTTCTCTACACTCACAATACGAAACACAACGGTATTGAGCTGCTATTTTACGTTGGTATTCTGTGTGAGGATAGCAGGAAGTCGATGAATGCAGGTGGCTTATGACCGTGCTTTGTGTCATACCTTGGGGGAGGCCTATGTTCAGCAGTGGACTTGTTAAGGGCTCTAATGTAATGAAAAATGAATTCTGTGAGAGCGTGGTCCTTCCCCAGTCGAACCTTTTATGGTTCTACTACGTAAAACTTCTTTACTATGACTCATGATTTTATTCATAAAATGTAAGTTCAGCAGACATTAAATTTGATAAAGTCAAGCCAGAACGCCTTTAATTAATTCCTCTCAATTTCGCACCGCAAAATAAAATAAAAACGGCCATCGAGAACCAAACATTCCGTAACGCTCGATTTGAGTTACAGATACAAAAAAAGCGGCGCACGCCGTACAGGATCTGAGTGGCGACGGGGCAATACAGTAGTTCAAACAGTGAAACTCGATATTTGTATCGACTAAGGAGAGTGCACAATAGGCTGTACATAATATTTGAAATTACATAACACAACAGAAGTTAATATTTTATTTATTTATCATTGCATTTCTTATTAAAAAGAAAACATAGGGTAAACTTGCCATTGAACCCGAATAAAAACCCAGGGTTGAATGGTCTAAAACTTAATGACATGAAGTAATATCTACCTGTTTAAACATGAAGTGGTCAGTGTTTGATATAGGTGCAGCAATACCTTAATGTAAAAATGAATTAAAAAAGATATTTAACACAATTACATAAAATTAACACAAAGTTGATATTTAATTACATAAATACATTATGCAGATAAATTAACCATGAGAATATAACAGTCACTTATATACAAATTTATTCGTAAGACATTTAAGTTTAAATTTTTAATAGCGACTAATTTCACGGCTGGTCTCTTTTTTACAGTCTATCTGATCGTAAGCGTCTACTGCAGGACACCTTTAATCAATTTCGTACAAAGAATAGATATTTCATAGATACGTTATCAATCTGAGGACTAAGATGAAATGCCTCGCGTGTTGCAATTATACTAGCTGAGGAATAAAATGGCAACCTGTCGGAGAAGATATGCTTTTTTAAAGAAGTATACGTGACAAACAGGCACACATTCTATTTGACGGTAAGTGGTTGTAGTGGTAATTATGAGTTAAAAGGTAAAATTCTCATTAAGATTATAATTTGAGAAATTAAACGGGTCGCCTCTTTATTATTAAATAGCACTCAATGCAAAACGCGTCACTATTATGCTGCCATATTAAGATGGTACACATTTCAAGCGTAGTACTATACTAATCGATACCAATCCATCCGTGCATCATAATTTAGCTGCAACGTATCTATAAGACTTATTCGTATAATCGCGATGGGACAATCCCCGTTGTGAAGTCCTCTTAACATTAAAATTCTTGGAAATCAACGTGAGCATTTCGCTTCAGTAGATCCTTCTCTTTACATCATGAACGTATTGTGTAAAATTTCCACATCGAATGGGAAATGCATTTATTTTCTTGTACTCAATTATTCAAAACAATTAATAAAATTACAATACCGGGTTGTGTCAAAATTAGTTACTGAGTTTTTCTGTCCGGAAATATTCAGTAGAAGCTCGAAGACAGAAAGTTGGCGGTGTTTGACCTTTTCAGATAGAACAATAAGCAAAGTATTCCACCTGATACCTTTCAGGTTCTGCCGGATTGTCAATCCTATGGGACTATAAAAGTGAGAGAATAGAAAGTGCACCTTTGCTTGCGTTCAGGACATAAACACCATCGAGACAAGACGCACTCCCGTGCATCCTGTCTCGATGGTGTTTAGGATTAGTGTCCGTTGAGATTGCTATCGTGATCGAAACTCTAGGAAGACAATATTCTATCTAATGATATGCTGATTTTAATGTTCAGTATTATTGCAGTAAGTAGTATTAAAAATACTGTTTTTAGTATAATTACGACAAAAACCTTCAATAAAGGATTCTAATTTTTTAAGTATTTTGATAGAAGTTTAACCTATTATTTTACATCAATGAGAGATGGCTCCACGATGCAGTTACTTAGCATTAAGTTGCGGAGCTGAGGGCTGCGGGCTTGAAACTCGCATGTAACAAATATTTGTATGGGCTGGAAATAATTGTTCCAGGTATGACTGTTTGTCGTCGTGCAATTTACGTAAGTAAACTGCTCCCTTCATTTATAAAATATAAGAATTAGAATCATTAGAACTAAGACGAAATATCTATATTATTATATTCCATTATTATAATAGCTCCCCTTCCTTACAACTGAAATGCACCGATGAGTGCACTACTGCATAACAACACAGAAATAGGATGATGACCTAGATGAACTTCTAAGCAGAAAACTTTCGTTAACTTCTTGCTTATCCTTTTGACTGCTGGATGTAGTCTTATAGAAAAATACTCCTGAATATACCCTTTCCAAGAACACGTCAAATGACTGTTTCAGGGAATATACACATTTTCACCCCGTACCGTCCATCTGGGTAGGGTTATAGAGAATCCATATAGTTACAGGCTGCGAGGCATTTCATCTCAGTCATCTTTTTTTATAGGATAGGGTAATAAACGAGCACACAGTCCACCTGATGGTAATTGCTTGCTGCGGCCCATAGACATCCACATCTATCCTCGATTACAAATCAAAATGCAGATGCGTTGTCACCCCTGAGGACTAAGATGGAATGCCTCGTTTCCAGTAAAAAGGGTCTCCGGTATCTACACTCACCATGCGAAACACACCAGTTTTAAGTTGCTATTTTACGCAGGTGTTCTGTGAGAGAGTGGTCCCTTCCTGGTTGAGCCGACCCATTCGTGCTACAACCATACTACTAATATAACTGCAGCATTGCTTTACTACGTATAAAAAGCTGCTTTGCATAAACTGCAGAAGCCACTTACCATCAAGTGGACTATAAATTCGTTATGCCTAAATATTCAAAAGCAGCTCAATTTCAAGACGCCGCTACGTGTCGTGCTGTCTCTATCACTTTAAGTCAAAGTGACTGTGACACAACGAGACTTAACGAGATCTTAAAATTGAGTAGTTTTTGAGTATTTGACCACTAATTACTTAAATTTTATTAGACACAACATTTCGCCAAGGCAACTGGGTTGAGGAGTGCAGAATCGATACACGCGTTTAAATACGTGGTAGAGCCACGCTGCAGCTACATTATGGTTGTAGCACAAATAGGTCGACTCGCCCGGGGAAAAATCACGCTCTCACAAAATACCAGCGTAAAATAACAGCTTAATATTGCCGTGTATCGTATGGTGAGGGTAGAGATCAGGAAAACCTTTTTTTCTAGAAACGAGGCATTCCATCTTAGTCCTCAGTGGTGACAACGCATCCGCGTTTTAATTATTGGTCGACGATAATTCAAAATAAAAAACTGGTTGAAAGAACACAGCTAATCCAAGTTGACATGTTTTTAAACTAACGTTTTAGTTTAAGTTATGTTCCCTAATGTGTTATTAACTATCGAATCTATAGAGGCATTTAATAATGAAGCACAAATTTGGATTGTTTTTAATTAAATTTATATTTATGGCATTAGAGTGACAACCTAAATGAAATTCCACCTGACGGCAAGAGGCTGCTGAAGCTCGCGGATTTGGCCACAAGCGTAGAGCAATGGTCTTTTACCATCAGGTTGACTATGTGCTCGGTTGTCATCCTTATTATATAAAAAACTAAGCTGGTAAATAAACTAACAATCGAAGATGGCGAGGTCTTAGCGACCCGCAGTCGTTCGTCTATGAGCAGAGCGTATCATATGCAGTTGAGGTGGAAGAAATAATTGGTATATTTCTTATTAAGGAATGCAGGGTAGCGATGTACAAGAATCCAGCGTTTTACCTCTGCCAGTCAGTGTTGTAAGAGCCGACTATTAGTAATTCTATAAAAACTTATGGCTTCTGAAAGTTGATGGTACATATGCAAGATGGTTACATGATTACGCCAGACATAAAATATCCCGACAGATAACAGCAGCGTCTAGTCTGCTTAGGCGTGGGAGACTCATGCCCAGCAGTAAACTTTCAAGGACTGATACTAATGATGAGGAAGAAGATATTTCTCATCATACCTACCTCAATGAAAATAAAATAGTCAGCTCTTTTGAAGCTAAACAAATTTTGTTCTATGTTTGAACTTGTACAGACTAACAAACGTATAGAAATGCGTGTATTAATAACCCACGTAAGCTCCAAATACTTACATAAACACGTATTAGATTAATGGATATGAAAATATTAAGTTCAATAGCAGCTGAACTGTTTAAAATTAATAAATATTATCGCTATGCTAAAAACGCGTTAACATTGGAGCTCTATTAATTAACCACAATCATCTCTGTATTTCTCTCTAAGGATTTTATCGCCGCTAAATGCTCTTAAGGAACACCGTAGTTATTTCCAGTTTAAACTTCGTCGCGGTGTTGTTTTGTAGACATTCAATAAACTTGAAATATTGATAGTGTGTTCAAAAGTACTTAAAATAAGTTGAAAACAGAGTGATAACAGAAATATTAATATACTGCTGCAATTTTCCTTAAAACACTTTATCCAGAATTACTTTCAACAATTCACACAAAAGGGATGCCCGAAATATTATTCCGATTTTTCGCAACCGTTAGGAAAATTGTTGAATTTTCTCTCTTAGTACACTTGGTCCTTAATTATTTCTCATTAACTGTACAGTCCACATAAGCTGTTACAATGTACGCGATCTAAACTGCCACTTTTACTTAAGTTCACTTACAAACATGCCGTTGGCTGTATACGTTTTCGTGGTAGTTTTGTTCGCTACATGGCGTCAATTTCTAATTACATAGTCAATTCTTTGAATTATTATGTAACTAGATTACATTGTTGCCCGACTTATCCGCAGATACAATAAAATTTGTTTCGACATTTACATCGGTTGCAGAGGCAAGAAATGAAAGGTTTTTCGCATCGCCCACGCTTTTATTGAACTTATTTGTTTACGATAGAATTGTATCGAGTGTTACGAGTGTTATAACATAAATTTTAAGAAAGAAATTGTACATTTTACCAGGAAAATCTCGAAAGAAAACTCGCTTTACACAGCGCATAAAAATGGAGTCGCGAAACGCGGACATCGTGGAGTTGCCTACTTATTTCTGTATGGTAAGTCTTGTAGAATTACACTGGGCGTTCCCGCTCGGGCGTATCCATGGTAACACCAATAAATAACCAATTCAACATCAAATAATCCACGGACGACCATTGTAGGAGTGGCTGGTAACACGATTGTTGGATAATCCCGTCTGTTATACTATTATTTGAGGCGTGTCTGATATTACGTAAGTAGTGTTTAGTTAAAAGATGCCAGATGCGTTTGTAGTTGTGCTCGTGGAAAAGCGAATGGGGAGAAAAGGGCAAAACGCGCGTAGCATTGCGACGAATGATTGGCGATCGTCGGGCTGTATTCTTACAGTACTGTATCTACAAATTTTACTTTAAATTGAATGAACATTAATGGTTATAACACTAGGCTTAGTTCTTTGAATCTTATAGCGACCACGCCTCTTAACCAGTGATGGAGGCCTACGCGCTGGCACGTATGGTTTGTTCTGTACCTATAATTTGCGTTGAAGTCTTTCTGTCACAGAAATTGCTATTGTAAAAGTAAGAATTCGCGATTTTTGCCCGAAAATTCTCTTGTCACCCACGTGTTCTTTCGACAGTTATTTATGCCATACTTGAACCATGTAAGTTAATTTGAGCGGTGAATTCCGATACCTAGAGACAGTCACACTTATGTAGAACCAGGTAAACATCGCACATCCGGTTTTGATTTGAAACAGCTGAGTTTTAAAACTTAGTTCCAATTCAAGCTTCTATCTTCACTAGATCAATTTGTAATCTTTGCAAAGAAAATCTTAACTACTTTAATGTTTTAAAAACGAAAAAAAGATGTACGCATACACACTACATCATTACTACGGTAGCGTCATTTAACTAGCCATTATTTACTTATACAAGTTAACTGTTCTGTGAAACAAGACGCAGTGTTCAACTAATTTTCCGAATAAATAAAATAAATACTTTATTTCTTAAGATAAACGATCAAAAAGGGTACTTAAAAAAAACTAATTTAATGTCTAATGTTACGTAAGTAAATGTAATTAATAACGCTGTTTTTAACTAAAATAAGTATCACGTGCGCCGGTTTTAGGCTCTACCTATCCCCTTTTAAACAAGGTTGTAAAAATAATTACGTATAATGTTGTTCCAAAGTAACACCAAAAATTCAGAATACTAACTAAAGAAAAAACATATGTTGTGGTTGTTGTCAAACGCTGAAACTGTATCCTCATTTTTACGATTTAGATTGTCGTATGTGTTATTGCACTAGTATTTTTAACTTATTAACAATAAAACTCACTGGTTTTGCTTCACGGAAAAGTATAATAAAGTACATAGGAATAAAGAAGATACGGACCCTAACAATAAACGAAAGTGGTCATGAAGAGAAAGGTCTTTCTCTTCAGATCAAATCAATTCACCTTTTGTAACGCCTTATACATACGTTTGTTAGTTACTTCAACTAACTTTTCTAAAGGCTTTCAATACCAACATGTTTATAATTTTTAAATTACAATAACATCAAATGGTTTTGTAATAGTGTCTTTGAAAATATTGTTTATTAAACGAAGTATTTTTAAAGGCCATCCATTCAAAACGTAAAATAAAATAATCTTTATTTATATAGACAATTGGTTGTACAGTGAAATAAGCATAGTTCTATTTATCTTGAAACCAAGTTCCATCACAGAGGAATTCAAACTGCCTCCTGTTAGCACTGTTTAGCCGTATTGCTACTATTGATTGGATTACCTAGTAAACTTTATTTAAATTGATGAAAGTAGAGTTCGCTAACCGCAAGCAGCTAAGTAACCTACGTATAAGCTAAGTAAATCCCAGTTAAACCAATAAAAGGGTTTATTAAATGAAAACCTATTGGGAATGCGGGTGGTTACTAGCGGGCAATGCATTTTGTGTTTGCTAAGGACAGCGCACACCGAGATTATAAAACGCTAGGATGTTACTGCATATACATTTTTTTAAATACATTTAAAAGTAAGTTTTTCAAAAATTAATGCTACGAATATATTTAATAGTAAGCTAATGATTTCTTATATTGACGCGAACACTGCACATTGATTAAAATTACTTTCGACGTTTACGTTGACGTTTCGGGTACTTTTCAGCACCCATGGTCACGGGGGGATAAAATCCGTAAAAGTAGTTTTAATCAATAATAATAAGCTAGTGAAGATACTACAATGATAATTAATTTTTTTACCGTTACGGTTACATCCTATTGTCCACTGCCGAACATAGGCCTCCCTCACAGATTGCCCATGGGTGGGAGGGATATTTGCCACAGTTGCTACGCTTAGCTAACGGATTGCCAACCGCAGTTTCTTATTATTAGTCGTTATTTGGAATATGCTGCTGCCCGTCTCCAGATTTGTATCCCTTTGTCGTTTCTTACAACAACCACGGGATAACATGGGGTAATAGATGAGGCCCCATTACACGGTCAATCTCTAAATAAATCAACTTTTGATAAGTGTTACTAATTTTTAATTATACTCTATGTCGTTAATGACGAGACTTTAGTTATCTATTCATAAAAGTAATAACAGGCTTGACTTTGTCAACAGGTTTAAAAGTTACAATTTATTTAATAGACATGCAATGGCCGTAACTTGTATTAGTGAATTGAGCAACGCAGCAGTAAAAAGAATTGAATTAACTAGCGCATCGTAACGGCGTTGTAAACGCGGCGTGACGCCGCGTTTTTCTATTCCGCATACTTTGTACCCAACCCTTTCCCCACAGAGCTAAATACGGCTTATTCGATTAGTAAACCTCGCTGATTGAATTAAGGTGGGTGCACCAGCTTACCAGGCTTAGTCCTCGTAGGGTTTGATTAATTTTATTCCCATGTTATTTTTATTACAGAACATTATGTACAGGGACTGTCGTTTTGAGGTAAAACGTCTCTTCATAACGTGTTACTATTTTATATATCGTACTTACACCGTTATCTAGGCAGTAGAAACCAAGCTGTAGCTATGTTATGGTTGTAGCATGAATAGGTCAGCTTAACCGGAGAAGAGCGTCACTATTTCAGTGTCGTCGTTGAATGTCAGCTTAAAGTTGCTGTGTTTCGTACGGTAAGTGTTGAGAACCGGAAACCCTTTTAACAACAAATGAAGCTTTCTATTTTGGTTCTCAGGGGTGACAATGCATCTGTACTTTACTCTCAATCGAAGATCATGTAGATGTCCAAGCGCCACAATATCCACTTACCACCAAGTGGACTGTGTGCTTATTTGTAACTCTTTTGCTATAAAAAAATCAAAACTATTTGTCAAAAGTACTTTTGGGTTGAGAGTTTCTTACATAAAATTGCTTATCATCCCTTTCCATACATTAAATATACAAATACACCACAACACCAATTGATGCGTTACCTAATTAAGAAGCTTTAGGTACAGGTGTGTTCTACTATTCTTATCGCTTTTTAAATTTAGAACGTTACCATTTATTAATACAGTTCTTTTAAGCAGTGGATTTACTTATTCTCCCTTTTGTGTAGCCTCCCGATAAGCTCGGTAAAGTACTCACTGCGGTCATAAACCCACCTGCCAAGCGTGATGAAGATGGCGAAGCCTGAAAAGAAAAGCTTTCAAGGAGGCCTACTTACTGCAATACTATTGTAAGCCAATTGGCGAGAGATTTTTTATAAATGTGAAGTGACAAAGGACATACAGCCTACGAGATGGCAAGGAGCCTTTGCCACCCATGTACACTCGTAACCAACTCCAAACTAAGAAGGATACATACAGCTGCGTTGTCACCTCTCAGGATTATAATGTAATGTCCCAGAGCCTGTGATTACAATGGTTCTGTATACTCGTAAGAGGCAACAGGGGGAAACCTAAACTATGAAAGCTTTGGTCGTCAACCCGCTAGCTAAGCGTGGCATCATTCATCATCATGATTACAGCTCTTCACAAGTTCATTGCTGAACATAGGCCTCACCCAACGAATGCCATAAAGCACGGTCCAGAGTCACCTGCATCCATCGACCATTTGCATGTCTTACCAGGTCGCCGTTCAATCTATTAGGGAGTACTAGGCTGCCACTCGAGAAATTTTCCCCCAGCCGTTGTCGGTTCTTCGAGCTTTATGGCCGGCCCATTGCCACTTTAGTTTACTTATCCGTTGGGCTATGTCGGTCACTCTCGTTCTATCCTAATTTCTAAGTTTATCACGCAGAGAAACCCCGAGCATAGCTCTCTCCATAGCTCGCTGAGCACCCTTGAGCGTCCTCATACGGCCAGCAGTGAAAGACTACGTGTTAGATCCGTAAGTTTTCACTAACAAAATGTAAATGGTTGTAAAATCTCGTTTTCAGGTTTTAAGGTATACTAACAAGAATATGTGTCGTAATTTGCCGAACGCTGCCAGCTGAGTTGAATTTTTGCGTGGAAACTACAGCAACCAAACCAAAATGACCCCTGTCAGGCAATCTATATGGACTATGTTCAGCAGTGGCATTTTGTTAATCTGAAATTAATGAATTAATGAATGCTCTTCAGATGGGAATACAGCAGTTAAGACACTGCTATTTGACAGCAGAAATAGGCAAAAGTACCAACCCAGGCGGACTTCTAGGAAGGAGTTTTACTTCCTAGAATATCAACTTAAGAAAAATAACTACTCGTAATTTGATATTTTAGTGCTTTTCTCGTAAGAGAAGGGGCTGAAACGTAGAGAATGAAAAATAGGTTACAGTATTCGCATAACCGTAAGAAATTATCCATTGGTGACAAGAGGTCTGGTTCTTTTCTCGCCCGAAGGCTAAGTGTACACAATTAGGAAGTAAACGTGGAATTGAAAATAGTTCACTAGGAGCAGGACTGTATGATGATTTCAGTTTTTAATTTTAGTCTACCGTATTCCATGGACAACTGCAATAAACTTTCAATAGAGCAGGCTGCAGATGCGTTGTCACGTCTTAGGACTAAGATGGAATGTCTCACAGCTTAAATTATGCTAGTTCTCTATACCCTTCGATCGTACCCGTCGATGCATGCATGTGTCAGGACCGTGCTTTGTGGCATTCCTTGGGGGAGGCCTATGTTTTTTTTATACAATAGAATGACAAACGAGCACACAGTCCACCTGATAGTAAGTGGTTGCTGTCGCCCATAGACATTCACATCTATCCTCAATTACGAATCAAAACGCAGATGCGTTGTCACCCGTGAGGACTAAGATAGAATGCGTCGTTTTCAGTAAAAAGGGTCTCCGGTTCTCTACACTCACCATACGAGACACAGCAGTAATAAGCTGCTATTTTACGCTGGTATTCTGTGAGAGCGTGGTCCTTCCCCGTTGGTGTCGAACCATTCTTGCTACAACAATACTACTAATATAACTGCCGCATAGCTCTACCACGTATAAAAAGTGTTCAACAGTGGACTGGTGAAGGGCTGTAATGATGATGGTGATATCTAACGTTCAGATCAGAACACAGTCGTGCAAACACTGCTATTTTGCGGTTGGTTCTTACCCAGGTGAACTCCTGGACAGTAAGGAAGTCCTAACACCGAGTAAATTACAAGATAATCGAGCACAGCATTTATTTTTGTTTAAACTATTTCAAATCAATGTAAAAAAATTAACCACAAACTCGTACGTTTTAAACCGCGCGAAATAAACATGGTGGCGCGTTGCGGCCGCTAAAATTATTTTTGCCGGCCACAAAACACTAACTAACAGAAGCAGATAACAGAAAGAGTCCAATTATTATAATAAGTGCAGACGAAGCATGGAAGTTGTGTGCTTTTTTCTATAGAATCGCCTCAACAACCTCTTAGGTGGTTCAACATTTGTAATTTGCATAATTCATAATCGCAGCCGTGTTAAGTTGCGGTGCCAGTTATAGCGGAGCGGACGCACGTGGAATTAGAAGTAAAATAAAAAATTGCAGTACTTCTTTGAAATGTCTCAAAGTATTATATTAAAATGGCGTAAGGAATAAAAAGTAGGCAATACTAAATACATAACGGTTCTCTTTACCTAATTACTACATCGTATCTATATCTACCTGCTTTGTTCACGGAGGTTTACAATTACCTGGTGATAAAATAATAATATATAATAATTATATACCTGGTGGTTTTGTCCTACAGTTACCTGGTGACATAAGGTTTTACCTGGTTTACCAACAACGAAGAGTTGGCAACAGTTTTAACGATTATTATATTTAGTATTTTTACAGATGTAAGCATATATTCATTGCTGCTTTTCAAATTTTATATTGTTGGTGGAAAGTAAATGGAAATAATAAATAAATTGGTGTATATATACATCGGACGAGTGACAGCCGTAGATGAGTCAGTGCTGACTCGATACTGTACTGCAATCGTATTAACAATTTTCATGTTAATACAGAGGTGATTGAGGGAGAGAGCAAAGCTCTGAGCCAGAGCTAATTTTAAATAGAGCTGGCTATTTTAGTTTGAATATGTACTTGTCAGTGTGTCACCCAATAAACCACATTTAAAAATTAAAAACAGAGAGGCTCTTCTTGCGTGATGTACGGTTGTACGATGAATTAATTAATAGTATTCATTACAAACTACCAAAAGTGTACTGCAGAACATAATCTTCCCTCATAGATCGCCTCAAAGGAGGGATATTTGCAATAGTTGGCGCGCTTGGTAGGCGGGTTGACAATAACAGATTTTATTAGAATTAGTTGCAGTTATCAAGACGCTGCAGCTTCATCTACTGTTTCCTTTCCCTCTGTTACCTCTTACGACACGCACGGGATGCTAGGTAGTGGATATTCTCATTCTACCACCACACTTTGACCACATACTTTGACTTTTATAATTAAGTTTTTATTTAAGTATGAACAGAGTAAATAAATAAAACAAAAGGACTATTTTCAATTTTATTCCGCTTGCAACGGGCCTACACCTCACTGGCTAATCATTTTAATTGCTGACACAGTTGTTCCAAATTGATGTATAATAAACAGAAAAATACCTTTGTTTAAAACGCTCGAAGAAAAACGCCTGTCGTAGAAGAAACAATGTTCATAATAAAGAATCGATCGATAATTTTTATTGAGGTCGAGATAGTCATAAAATACAGTTATTATCGCATTAATATAATGCTTCCACTCCGTTTTGTACGCTTTAAAAATACGTAATGCAAGTTACATGTAGCGCTTTATCGCTGAAATTAAAATTGCACCCATAATTTTTGATTTATAGAATTAGGGTGACAAGCGAGCTCACATGCCACGTGACGATAAGTGGATGCTGTGGCCCAAAGACATCTAAATTTATCCTCAATTAGGTATCAAAATGTAGATGCGTTTTACCCCTGAGTCTCGATGAGTGATCTCTGTTAGATGGAATGCCCCGTTTAAAGTTGAAACGGTCTCCAGTTCCCTACAATCACTATACGAAACACAGCAGCATTAATCTTACAGTCTTCTACTTCTTTATCAGCCTGTCAAAACCCACAGATGGACAAAAGCCTATTCCGTCATCAGGATTTGACTTTAAAAATAGAGAATAGTGAGTGGATGATCTGACGCAGAGTTGAAGAAGAACAGCACTTAAGAGCAAGTTGAGAGAATTAGAGGTTATCTATGTCACAAGGAAACCCGACCTGAAAGCTACAATTTATAGTTAAAAATAATAATTAGAGATAATAATTGCTATATAGGTTTATTATTACTAGCGATCTTCCCCAACTTCGCACTGGTGATCTGGAACAGCGCCACCAACCGGATCCAACCATACTCATAACCTTCGCGGAAGTGCAAGCAATATGTTGACAAAGCTTTAACGCGGATTCCTGAACAGTAGGCAGTGCATAAAATACGAACAAACAAACATAAATTTTTATATATTAGATAATTACTATAAATGTAAACTGGCTTTTCAATTTTATAGTTCTCACGTATTTGTTGTATTGTAAGGTCACAGGAAATAACGGCTGTTAATTATTTGTTACTATTATTAAATATATCATTAAACTTTTATATTAGAAAAGGGAAGTCAGTTGCAGAAATTCGTATCCTATTCCAATTAAAATATTCCTATCCTCATCAATCCACAAACAGTTCACTAATGGATACGGGCTGTCCCTTATTAGGAGGAATGCCATTTTTATCGTCACTCTTTAACAGTTAGCTCAGCGATCACAGAAACGGACTAGCCGCGACATTACGTCCCTTCCGGTCACTGATCTGAGTAATAATAACAATATTTTACATTTTATTCAAATCATTCCTATCTTTCCATTTCAGTCTTCATTTTAATTCCTAATTTAGGATAAATGTAGATGTCTATGGGTCGCAGCATCCACGCACCATCAGATGGACTGTGTGCTCGTATGTCGCCCATATCATATAAAAAAATCTAAAAAATTGGTTGAGCGGTGAGACAACCCTTGAGCTGCCGGCTTTTGCGAGCTTGAAAAGCTCGAAAAACGTCTAATTGGTTGATTTTTGAGCTCTTCAAGCTCAAAAATTCAAAAGTAACGAATATATCAAACAAAAAATTATTTAGAAATTTTTAAATGGCTATAACTTTTGAACGCCTCGTTCGATTTTCATTTACTTGGCGGCATACGAAGCAGTTTTTTAAGTACAAAAAATGCCTTTGATGTCTGGAGTTGATTTGAATATTTTGAAAAGTCTCAATGAACACTTTCTAACACCGTACTGCTCGCCTCGATCGGTTGGGTCGTACTAAAGATATCTTGCGACAAAATTTTGTTTACATACGTTATGTACACACACACACGGCCGTCCGTCCAGCCGGAAGTAGTCGGAACATTCTAGGATCTCAAAACATGGAGATCTGATGAAAACTCCCATTATATCACATATTAAAAACAATTAATTATCAAAAAAAATAGTTCATAGAGATGTTAGTATGATAATCATGTTATCTTCACACACGCATATATATATATATATAT
>DWHP01001852.1:0-15325 GCA_018247895.1 Parnassius honrathi | reverse complement strand
CCTCTTCAACGTAAGCGGCATTTAAAAAAATCATAGCATATTTTACTTACTCGTCTCTGTGTTAAAAATCCAATGAAATCAATTACCAAAGTTTTCAAGAGTTGCTCGGTTCCATCGTGAGGACCATCGCCCTACTTTTTAAGTACCATACTCTCTGCAATTTTCTACTGGACTGTATAAATCGAATTCATAAAAAATGTTAGGTAATTATGACAAATACAAACACTCAAACACTTCATGATCTAATCATATATGCAAAACATAAATCTTTATGTAGCTTATTATTTATGTTATGTGAAGATTTACAACAAACATTTTAAAAAAGAAGTCGATTTGAGTCGACCAAACGTATTAGAGCCTGTTCCAGTTCTATTATGGTTGTAGCAGGAATGGGTTGGCTCTACCGAAGGAGGACCACGTTTTCATTAAATATCAGCGTAAAGTAGCAGCTCAATGCTGTTCTGTTTCGTGTGGTGAGTTTAAAGGACTGGAGACCCTAAATTTTGGATGTGAAGTATTTTAGCTTAGTACTCATGGGTGACAACGCATCTGCTTTTTGATTCTTTATTGAGGGTAGATGTAGATAACATACATGCCTATGGGCCACATAATCCACTTACCACCAGGTGCCCTGTGTGCTCGTTTGTCACCCTTATTTTATATAAAAAAGACAAAGTAGCTATTTGGAGGTGGTAAACGCACATACAGGTTGATATGGGGCTGTGAATATTCTTACACCGTCACTATACGGTCATAGTAAGTAAGTATTACTTAGAATACAGATAATACCGATTCAGATTATTATCAAGATCACAGAACATGGAATAAGACATTCTTTTACTTCAATCTGTACCCATATTTCAGTATTTCAGTGTTTTTTTAGTTTACGCTAAAGAAAACTCGATTAATAGAGCTGTGGGACGATCATTTTTTTATACAATAGAGGTGATAAATGAGCACACATTCCAACTAATTGCAAGTGATTGCTGCTCCCCACATAAATCTGCATCTATTCTTGATTAAGAATAAAATAGCAGATTGCATTGTCACCTAAAACTGTACTGAGATCGAAGGCCAAGTTCCAACTGAAAAGGATCTTGCGTTCACAACACTCGTCATAAAAAAAACGCAGCGGCATTAAGCAGCTATTTAAGTCCTTGTGGAACCACCGGAGATTATTCCAGACCGATACGACTTAAGGACCTTCGAGAAATGAGCTAACTTCTTTTTAAAAGGCGAGCAACGCACCTGCAATTCACCTGGTGTTGCGATTGTTCATGGGCGGCGGCTGACACTTACCATCAGGTGAGCCAGAACCTCTTTGTCCTCTCTTCTATAATAATATTTCACGCTGGTTACGTAAGCGTGGTCCTTCCCCGATCGACCCAATCCATTCGTGCTACTACTGTCCGTCAAGAAGATACAATATTTCATTACGTTACCTTGGAAGAAATTTAAACCGTTAAATTCAAAATCAAGCTTTTAAATAGGAGTATGGATGTTTATAATAGTTTTAATATCGTTATATCCATAACAGTCTATAAAAGTCCACTGCAGAACAAAGGACTCCCCTTAATTGCCTCATAGACAGGCGGTTGAGCATTGTTTTTATTTTTTGGTTGTAGTGAGGAAAACAGTGCTGGCCATCCCCTGGTTTGTTTCCTTCTTGCGGCTTTTGCGATCCCCACGGGATGGTATAAGGTCGTTCGGAGCAAGTTTATTATTACACCGCCACTACACGTTTAAAGATAAACAAGTAAAGTTTACTTATTTTCATTTGTAAAAGTAATGACTAATTACACATTTTTCTCGTTACTCAAACCTGTTTTTGCAAAGAAAACAAAAACGCGCACCTCTTGAATGTATGTCAAGAGTTTATCCCTTTGACACTAGAGCACAAAAACTTTGTTCGGAGCGAGTTTTCTTGCAGCTTTTTCACTTTTAATCTCTACGAGCGTTGTATGTTAAAGAGCTCGATCTTAATCAGATACGATTTTCATTTTCCACTGAATTAACAGTTCTATTTAAAGTAGTAAAATTTTTACAGAAAGGAAGTTTTACGAAAAAATAAGAAAAGGTCAAATAAATTTTATAATGAGGATTATTTAAGATTCCTCTTTCTTTTGAAAAATCATCAACAAACCTGTCTGTAATGTAAATTATTTCTATTTAAACCAAAATTACCTTTTTAAAACAGTATACAATCTAAAGTAATTATTAAGTAAGACTTATATGTGGTGAAATTAGCTTTAAAGATAACGATAACAAATCTTACTAAAAGACATTTTCACGTATCTCTTAGACTATAATTATTGTTTTTAACCAAAATTGTATTTAATATATAAGAATTAATGTTTGTTTGTGCATATTTTATGTGCTGCCATACTGTTCATCAGATTGCGGTAAAACTTTGCCGACTTATTGTTTACACTTACGCGAAGATTATAGGCATAGTACAATTAACTTACAAATTTATTTGAATATGGTACAATCTTCATTTAAAAAATGTAAACCTTACTAATTTGAAACGTTTTTTCTACAATTATTTCTTCTGCAGCAGCAACGCGCCGAGTTCCAGCTAGCTTATAATAAAATTCATTGTGAGACCGACATGAACAAATACTAATAACGCTTTCACTACTAATACTTCTGTTAATACCCAACAAGTCTAACATTTAAAAAAGAAATATGTGTCCTGTTTAAATATTTCCACAATCCAAAAACTTCAGTATCATCATCATTACGGGCTATAAAAGTCCATCGCTGAATATGATCAGCGGTGAACTCTCCATAGGTTGCTTCGTATTTGTCATATTAGTCATGCTGGTCAGGCAGGTTCACTAACTTAGTTTTTATTTCCTGTTTTAATTTCCCTTCGTTCATGATCATATTCTGAAGTGAATTCATTTAGGCCGCCACTACGTGGCAATACATGAGTATTGTTTCATACTTATTTCTAATACCACTTACTAAGGTAAAATATACAAAATAGGCGTTTCATAACGGATGCTCAATATATTATAAAATATTGAGTATTTGCTATAGTAAACCTTCTTTAATAATTGAATGTACCACTCAATATATTAGACTATTATAAAGGGCAATCATCTGCCGCAAGGAGGTGTCAGATTTATCGTCCGGAAATCTCTCGTTAAAAACGTTATAAAGATTGTCAGTGTGTCGACGAGGGTTGCGTACCTTAAAATCGGAATCCCAAAACGGTATTCGTTGAAGGTCATACAGATTTACGCACCCAACTTGGCGCATCCCTATGAGGAAGTAGGGTAAATATATAAGGATACTTCTAAAGCCATGTGTTCCTCCAAAGCTCACTATATACTATATTATTGGGAGACTTCAACGCAAAACTAGGCTTGAAAGAAAACGTTGAGCTGAAGGTAGGGAAATTTTGATTCTGAATAACGCAACGGAACCTAAGGTGCCAGCAGCTGACCACCTTCATGGAGAAACTCTTCATGGAGAAAGAAAAGTTTCTACTCAAGTTGCAAAACCGTTTTTAGTGCTTAGAAGATTACAATACGGTAGACGATATGAATGATAAGCTTGAGTAAAATGTCCATGCGGTCGGAGCTAAGTTTTGCAAGACAAATCGCAGAATGACTCTACGATGACACTCCTAATATCATATCTGTTAGACGGAAAATTAAGCTGCAGTCTTCAGAAGATTTGACAGCATACAGGTAACTGAACAGATAGATCGCCAATGTATGCGGTGGGAATTATGCAACGTCATTACAGCTCGTATTGAAGAAGTGATCGAGCAGAACCAGGGCTCCAATTTTTTTACAGAGATTTGTCTGCCAGAAAGAGCCAACTATCGAAGCTAAAGACCGAGTGTGGCAGCTTCGTTTCCGGCACACCTAAGACTGAGTGAGATTGAAAGGTTTCTACGTGCAGCTGTACTATCATCATTGGATCCACACGCAATTATGAGTAACGATCCAAGAGCAAATCTTATCCTACACTATTCCGATGGTATCTTGGATGTCAGGCAGGCGTGATTAGAATGGCTCTCCTACACCTTAAAATGGCTAGGCCACAGGCGAGGATGGAATTACAGCTAAGCGTCCGTCATGTTTTGACTACTTTGGAGGCATAAAGCAGAAGTGCAGTAATCTTGTTCTTAAAGAAAGGCGGCAACGCTATTTTGTAGAACTACAGATTTCTTTTTCATTCCTAGCCGCGTTTACGTGCTGTTTTTTATAATCATTACGAATCTTTTCGCAAGCAGACTCGTTCTCGGAAAGGCTTTAGTACCATACAACACGTATATGCCCTTCATTAAATTGTACAAAAGATTGATCGATACAATCTGCCACTTTACCTTGCGTATGTGGACTATGATAAAACTTTGATTCCATCGAAGTTTGAGCGGTTCAAGAGTCCTTCAACAACGCCAAGTTAACTTTCGGTATATCAAAGTGCTGAACTGAGCTGAGTTGAATCGGAGTACGAAACCAATCTAATCGCAGAAAAGCGTAAGTGAGGGTAACGTTATATACCCGAAACTCTTCACCGTCGCATCGGAAGACGTTTTCAAGCTAATGGACTAGAAAGAATACGCTATTAACATCAATGATGAGTACATCACTCACCTTCGATTTGGCAACGATATAGTTCTTATAACAGAATCGCTGGAGGACCTAACCACTATGCTCAATGACCTTAATGGTGTCTTCTAACGGATAGATCTTATGACGAACATGGACAAAACAAAGATCATGTGTCACGTCCATGTCACAACTACGTTCGGTAGTTTTAATGAGCAAGCACTAAACTCAAAGTTTTTGATGAGTATGTTTACCTGGGGCAGATAGTAAGTTTATCGTCGATCGAGAAATCAATCGAAGTATTCGACTCGAATGAGAAGCGTTCGGGAAATTACGACAAATCTTCAGGTCAGTTATACCTTAAACTTGAAAACGAGATTGTACAACCAGTATGTGATGCCAGTGATGACTTATAGACCTGAAACTTGTTCCTTCACAGCTGGACGTATGAGTAATCTGAACGTCGGTCAGCGAGTTATGGAGAGGACTATGCTTGGAGTTTATCTGCGTGATAAAGTTAGAAATTAGGATATCCTCAGTAGAATCAGAGTAACCGACATAGCCCAGCGGGTTAGTACGCTGAAGTGGCAATGGGCCGTCGATGTAGCTCGAAGAACCGACAATGGGTGGGGAAAGCAGGTTTCAAATGGCAGCCTCATACCTATAAGCGAAATGTGAGGCAACATACCACTAGATGAAGCGATGATCTGACGACATGAAGATCTGAAGGCATGCAGGAAGTTGATGGATGCAGGTGGCTCAGGGCCGTGTTTTGTGGCATTTTTTGGGGAAGCTCTATGTTCTGCAGTGGATTTTTAAAGAGTTGTGGCGTGAAAGAAAAAAAATTTTTTTGCCGATTTTCTCCCTCGGCTCGGCTATCATTTATAAAAACAAAGAAACTGGCCCAAGATACTTAGCAGATATTAGAATGACAGTAACGTATACACATTATTCTCGTTTGAAAGTACAACGCTAAAGCAAAAGAAGTACCTCAAGGGATTGTAGGTTCATTGGAATCATGGCAACAAAACAATTGAAAATGAAGTTTAAGACAAACATACAAAAGTAACTTTTTGGAATTCTCGCAAAAACAAAACGCCCAGTTTTTCGCTTACACATCTATTTTAGCAAAGAAATTTAAGAAAGCGATTGCAAATGTACATTGAATGGACAAATTTATCCTGTATATCAAATTACGTCTACTCGATAAAAAAATTATAATATGTATGACAAATGAGCACACAGTCCACCTGATGGTAAGTGGTTACTGCGGCTCGTAGACCCATCTATTCTCAATTACTTAGGAATAAACTAACTACGACTTAACTAACGACTTAGATCGAATGCCTCGTTTCCAGTAAAAAGGTCTCCGGTTTTCTCATACTACCATACACTCACCATACGAAACAAAACAGCGTTAAGCTGCTGTTTAAAGCTTGTATTCTGTTAGAGTGTGGTTCTTCTCCGGTCGAGCCGACCCATTCGTGCTACAATTATACCACTAATATAGCTGCAGAATGGCTCTACCACGTACTAAATAATGAAATTAGTGTTAGTAATTACCTGGAAATATTGCAGAATTTAGATAGAACCCTTTTTTGAAGTGAAAACTTCTTTAGCCGTTGTACACTATTTCTGTAATGGGTAAAACATGTTAAACTCGCGTCAGGTCACGTGTCATGATCGAAAATTCGTAAGACGGAAGGAGAGAGACAGCGTGCGCGGCGTAGGAGAGGAAGTATCCCCCTCTCTTTCCACGGCGCGGCGAAAATGTATGCCTGCGCCTGATTTCTGAGAAATAATCTTTTGAATGTAACAAAAATTGTCATGTTTGTGTACGATAGCGCAATAAATAAATATTGTATTCTACTACATAAATGATAGTACTTTTATACTGATAATTAAAGCAATTCGTGCAAAATTATTCCCTAACCACTACAAAATATGAAAAATGCACAACGTTAATATTCAAGTTTTCACTTCTGCCGGTACTCCCGGAGTGCAACACGTCGTTTTTTATTTAAACGCGGTTTTCTAGCAATAGTTCTTAGACATGTTTTATCAAAATAGGTTCAGCCGTTAGAAGATCATTAGCTTTTTTTGTTTTTGAAGTTTTTAAGATTTACAATCTAAGTTATATTATAATTTAGTACCAAACAAGCTAACCGTCTTTGTTGAAAGCACTAAGCACGAAGTTGTTGACGAGTTTGTTCACTTGGGACAAATAGTCCTACTAGATAAGTCCAACTTCGGCCGAGAGTTCAATCAACGGATTCAATACGGCTGGGCAACGTTCGGGTAATTACGACACATCTTCTCGTCAGCTATACCTCAAAACCTGAAAACGTACTGTACAACCAGTGCGTACTGCCAGTGATGATTTATGGAACTGAGACGTGGTCCTTCACTTCTGGCCGTATGAGGACGATCAAGGTCGCTCAGTGAACTATGGTCGGGGTTTCTCTGCGTGTTAAAGTTATAAATGAGGATATCCGCAGTAGAACCAGAGTGACCAACATAGCCCAACACATTAGTAAGCTGATGTGGAAATGGGCCGGCCATATAGTTCGAAGAACCGACAACCGATGGGGAAAAAAGGTTCTCGAGTAGAAGCCTCGTACCGGTAGGCGAAAAATAGGGCGCCCCCCCCCCCAGTAGATGGAGTGACGACCTGGTAAGACATGCAGAAAGTCGATGAATGAAGGTGGCTCAGGACCGTGCTTTGTGGCGTTCCTTGGGGAAGGCCTATGTTCAGCAATGGACTTGTGAAGGGCTGTAATGATGATGATGATAAAGCTAACCGTCTCAGATTGTTAGGTAATTGGCTTCTGCAGCATGTGCACTGTGCACGACTCCATAGAACGTGAAACATAGATCACAAATGTGTTGTCTCCTTGGAGGACTAACATGAATTGTCTCAGTCGAATTGTACCGGGTACCCGTAAAACCGAAGGGAGATTAAATGGGGCCTTATAACGAGTCCATTCACAATATGTAAAAACCGTAGTAACGCTGTATAACACACCCCCAAAAAAAATTATTATTTTCACACAATTATTATTTACAAACCACATTTCTACCTAATTCGCGGAACGGCAAAAATTTGAAAAGACCTAACGTAACGAAACAACCTAAATGTACACTTACTTTTTCATAATAAACGTCAAATTTACACAAACGGATCAAAGTGTGCTCCGCCTTGCTCAGTACACAACCTCGCTCGTCGGGATATGGCTTGTGTGGCGTTTCGCACCATCGTTGGTGATATTGATGCTAAACCCGATCTAACACGTTGGGCAATCGAAGAAATACACTCTGTCCTTCACATAACCCCACAAAAAGAAGTCCTAGGTTGTGAGGTCCGGAGAACGAGCAGGCCATAAGCACCGTTCCTCCGCGGCCGATCCATCCTCACGGAAAGCGAAGCAAAATGTGCCGGAGCTCCATCATGCTGAAACACCACGTTTCTTTGGTTCTCAAAGTAATCCCAGTCAGCCACATAAAAGTCGTTAATCACCTCTTCGAATTCCGTTTGTAAAAACGTTAGATAGCTTCCGTTCAGACTTGATGGCATATTGACGGGACCGATGACTGTTGGAATCTGCCCTGCCGTGAAGCATGTGGATTCACGCGATCCTAAACGTGATCATTGTGCATATTTGGAAGTCCTGACCTCGTGAATGTTGCCTAGTCCGTCCAAAGAACATAGTTTATGTAATTAGGGTTTTCCTCTAACTGCCTGAGGTACCACTCGCAGAAGTTCCTCCTGGGTGCAAAATAAGAGAGTATCAGCTCCTGTGTACGGCGATAGTGATAAGGATGACGATTGTCGTCACGAAGAATTCGCCAAACTGCAACATGGTTTATACTGAATCTTGTTCCGGCTCGCCTCGTACTTATGGTCGGCTCTTCTTCAAAATGCTCTAACACTAATTCAGCCTCCCTGATGTCGACTGTGCTTGGACGTCCACTTTCAGTAGACCGATGAAAAGAGCCGGTGGAACGTAGTCGTCTTGACATGTTCAGAAAACACTGGCACGAAGGCAGCCGTCGCTGTTCAGTGGGGGGTCTACCATCAATAAATCGTTGTCGATACTGCTCGCGAGCATGATTTAAGTTGCTATCTTCATGGCCTATGCGTAACATCATATCGTAATATTCCGAGTTAGAAGGCATCGTTATTTTGCAAAAAATGTTGGAAAAAAACTCGAAACAGTTATAGGATATCGATTAGAAGATTTGAAATCACTGAATACTATTACTCCTAGCCGTAGACAGAGAAACCTATAGACTAATGCTTAGCGTGGTCTCGAATGAGAAAGGGCGATAACGTAGTTTTAGGTTACACAGTAATCTTTATGACTTTTAAACATCATCATTACAACCCTTGACAAGTCCACTGCTGAACATAGACCTCCCCCAAGGTATGACACAAAGCACGGTCTTGAGCCACCTGCATCCATCGACTTCCCGCATGTCTTACCATAAATTGCTATGGTAAGACATGCATTTTAAACATATTTGGATAAAAATTTTAATTGTTCTAAGAACTGAACCGAACAAGATTCACCAGTCTTAAGCTTACAAAACACTTTTTTTCTCACTTAAACCAACTTGTAAACTCCTTAGATCGCTACGAACTGTCAAAGTTGTTTAGCAAAGTGTAGTTTGCTAAACAAAAAAGCCGGCACGGAGAAAGGGACAAACAATCACACCGCTATATCTCATTTCTACGCAAGACGTATACATAAATCTATGTTTTTCGTGTGTGAACGCAAAAGAAGGCGTCAATTTGCCTATAGGTTTCTGTCTACGATTGAACCCCACTAATTTTAGACCTATTTCCATAAAAATCAACTTGGTTTCACAAGGGGTCGCTTGACGACTGTCGCAGGTGTCGAGCTTATGACATATATTTTTAATGCCTGGGAGAGTTCACTAGATGAATTAATCTATCCAAGGCTTTCGTTTGTGTTCATCACGAGATATTAATCAGGAAACTACAAAATTAATACGTCAAAAGTATTGCGCTTAGACTTTATATTTCATATTTAAATAAGAGAACTCAAAAAGTCGTTTTCTATGGTAAAGGTTTCTCCGGATCAGTGGTATCAATGGGCGTTCATCAGGGCTAGATTCATGGCACATTCCTATTCTCAGTCTATATTTACGACTTACCTTATCTTGTAGGGGACAATCAAAATATAGTATTATTTACCGATGTTATTTCTCTAATTTTCGAACTCAAATGACAGTCAGTTAATTTTGACAATGTAAATAAAGCTCTATCAAAATTAGTACTTTGGTTTAACGCCAATAATTTGATCCTAAACGGCAATAAGACAAAATGCATTAAACTTACAATACCTAATGTCACACATTTAAATACCAATGTGTTCCTAAACGGCGAAGAGTTGAGTATTATCCACAATACTAGTCGTCGAGTCTGCATGCGAGACTATTCGTAATAACTTTATTATTGTAGTTATATGTTTGCTTAAGACCTCTTATTTTTGTGTTATCTTTCCAGACTTTCTACGTGATGTTATGTTGTTAATGCGAACTTTCTATATTCATATAAATGTTATAAAATAAAATAAATAAAAATAAGAATGTTTTATTTTTCAGGCCAATAGCATGTTAGTAATACAAACAAAACTTAAGACCTAATATTAGTACAAGAAACAATTAAACAAAACACAATAGAAATAAAACAAAATAAAAAATTCACAGAATGCATACAAATTGATAGATTTATCAAGCTCAATTTAGTACATGTAGCTTGGCAAACTTACCTACATAGTGTCGGGCCATCGAGCCTCTCCGCAAAGACCCTCAAGATACTATTCGAGCTTTCCCTCACTCTGCGCATCAATGACTACTTTTTTACACATGATCACGAAGTAGTCTTCAGTATGCGCATCGGCGAACATGCCTGATGAACTACAATGAGGTGGACGCCCCAAAAATGACCAGAACGCATTGATATATTGAATACATAGGGTATTGCTTGCCTTTTGGGTTTGATTGACCCAAAGGCTGCTGGTATAAAATGATTGGCAGTAAGTCTTGAATAGTGTAATTTTAACTGGTACAGAGGAAGTAGTAAACCTTCGAGCTACCATATTACCTCTCACAGCTAGCGCCCTGCGCTCCCTTTCGATATCTAGATCATCCTTTAAATTCTCTGTGACAATGTGACCCAGGTATTTAAAATGAGTTATTCTCTGTAAAAGTGAATCATTAGGCTTTACTGGAGGAACATATATTGAACTTTTATTGCTACCTCTGAAAACCAACAGTTCACTTTTTTAGCCTTATATTTTAATCCACGCTGCTCAGCATGATTCACACAAATGAAAAGCAACTTTCGTATTCCACAGATTGATGGGCTCAGCAGCACCGGGTTGCCTGCATAGCTCAAGTTATTTAGACTACATCTATATGACAACCAATATTTGTGCTGCTAAGCTCGTCAATCAGCTTATATATGTAGATATTAAAAAAACCTCGGAGGTAAGACCCCCCCTGCCTCACACCGCACTCAAGTTTATACGGGTCAGCCAATCAATGGGACCACCTTACAAAAATTTCTTTGCTTATCATACCACATAGATAACGTAGACATTAATGAAGCAGGAACTCTACCAAAGCTTTCCTCACAGAATATTGTAGACCAGGTCAAAGGCTTTTGAAAGGTCCAGGAAACAAGCATACACGGGTGTTTTCATGTCAGTGTAATATTTGACAGTGTGCTTCAATGCAAAAATAGTAGTAGTAGTAGTAGCTCTCGGTGGATAGTCCCGCGCAAAAACCAAACTGTGAATCATGTAATTTTATGTATTCACTGAGGCGCGAGTCTAGCACACTGTCAAATACTTTTGCTATCACAGTCGCCAGTAAAATAGGTCTGTAATTACACTTCTCTGCTCTGTCTCCCGTCCTGTTTTTAACAATAGGTACGACTATACTATCCAGAAGCTCTTGTGGTAAGTATAACGTCCTCAATATAGATTAAAGAAAATGGTCAACACTTTTGGTAAATGAATTCCAGCGTTTTGAGTGTGCTGGATGCTGAGTCCGTAATGTACAGGAGATTTACCTTTCTTCATACTTTTAATAACAGATTTTAGTCCTTACATGTTATCTTCAGTGGTGACTCTGACTGACGTGATTCCGTATCGTTCATTCTATGCATAGTTTCAAGAGATGAGCTCACTTTACAATGATTTTTGAAGATTTTTACAATCATTTGCTATCTCAGTATAGTCACTCTTACCCTCCACGCTACCTGGAAGACTTGCGGTATTGTTTAATTTCCTAGTACCTTTCCAAAAAGAAGAGAAACATTTTTTTGAATGAAGTGAGGCCAATATATCCAATTTTATTTTTTCTTGATTTTTAATACACCATTTTAATTTAAATATTTACGTGACGGTCTCATATCTTCAAATATGGGCCCCCTGCTAGGTTGGCCATACTACATCCACATTTTTAACTTAATCTTTGCATTGTTATGAAATTCTTTTACATATTTATCCCATCCCTTTATACCCTTACATTTTCCTACAATGCCCCTCAAGGCTTTAATATTTCTGGCTGCATCACATAGTGTAAATACAATTTTGTTATACATTTTATCCAACAAAACTTTATGTTCTGGATTATTACATTTATCTCAGCACATGATTCAAAAACCTTAGGAAAATCAAAATTTTTAAATTTATTTTTAGACATTGAGCAATATTTATTTATTTCTTCTGTATTTCTTACTCCCCAATGAATACCATTATAATTGGATTTTATGGCACAATTTTGTACTCTAATAACAGATAAGTTACATTCTAATTTTAATGGAAAATGGTCTGACCAAAGAGAGTCGTGTATAAACCTCAACGTTTACAACGATTGTGTAACAATACGGTAGTCTAACCAACGCTTACACCCGTGTGAGTCACTTATGAACGTAAACGTTGGCGATGACAAGCCCAAATAATCAATATCCGCACATAATAAATCTTGTTCTGTACAAAACCAAGAAGTTCATTACAAAATAACTCACCCGGGTGCGCAATTAAGTCCTCCAAGACAAACACTGATTCTATATTACCATTTTGTATTATAAAACCTTCACTGAGACGTTCTGTAAAATGTGGTAAATAAACAGCAAATCCTTCGAATATTCTACCTCCTCCTCAGAAAAAGACGAGTATAAATTATAATTGTTCGACCTACATAAAAAAAGAAACAAAAATAATTTAAAATTAAATATCATGATTGGATATTTTAATGCTACGAGTGTTTATAAAGTAAAATATATCACATTTTATATTTTGTGTACCTACCACATCACCCCTACCAGAGACCGTGCCTACGGGCGAAAGTAACCAAGATAACGTATATGCTTCCTGATCGTTTCTTTTTTATGGCAATTTTATTTTCAATGTCAGGTGTGCAGTGTGGGTGGTTTGTGTATTGGTGTTATTGCTACGGCTGTTTGTGTTGCTAGTTTTGATTATGTCGTGTAATATATATGTAGGTTTGATACGATTTATTGATACAGTGACTGGTTTTCTATTAAAAGAATTTCAATAGTTTTATCTTCTCTGCTTAATACTTTATGGGGTCCCGAGTATGCAGGCTGTATAGATCTACGAGCGTCATCTCTTAGAAAAATGGTCGATGGTTGCTAGATCCTTAAAGACAAAGACTGAACGACTATTACTACGCCTTGACCTTGGAAATGGATGTAAGTTCTTCTTCACTTGCCTACGAAGTTCGTTTGTTACGTATGGTCTCGGTGGATTGCTTCTCATATCGCAGTACAGTTCAATATGAGTACCTGGTAATTTGAGTACTTTAATATACAAGAAAGTACTACTGTTTAGAAGTAGGTGTAGTTCCGCGTCGGAAACTCGAGCGTTAGCTAACACTGTCATATCAATGGGCTTAGTAATGTCTTCAATTCTTCCTTGATAAAGTATCAGCGACCATATTGTTATTTCCTGAGATTTGTCTAATGTTGGTACTACATTGGGAAATTCGAGATGTCTGAACTGTCTGACGAGCAGTTTTCTTTACGTAAGTGAAAAGCGTAACAAAGATAGTAAATTCTCTAGCTTCATGCAAATGCCTAAAGTACTTGATAGCTTCATAGATAGCTAGAAGTTCACCATCATAAGGTGAATACTTTTTTGTGCTACACTCAGCTTCTGTGAAAAAAGGCAAGTGGCTGTCATGAGCCTTCTTCTTCTTAAGATGAGCGCAAAACGGCACCAATAGCAGTGTCCGAAGCATCCGTTACTAAATAGGGATGTATTCGCAGCACCGTTGCAGAAGACTTCATGGATTAGGAGTTTGCAAGTCATCGCCTTTCATCTGATGGTAAGTGGATGCTGTGGTCCATAGACATCTACATTTATCCTCGATTAAGAATCAAAACCCAAATGCGTTGTCACCCCTGAGGACTAAGATGGAATGCCTCGTTTCCAGTAATAAAGGGTATCTGGATCTTTACGATACAAAACACAGCAGTATTAAGATGCTATTTTACGCTGGTATTTTGTGAGAGCGTGGTCCTTCCCCGGCCGAGCCGACCCATTCGTGCTACAACCATAATATAGCTGCAGCGCGGCTCTACCACGTACGGATTTATTTAAGATTACGTCAAATGTCATTTGTGTTCCCCCACCTCAACGCACAAATCACTCATTCGTCCCACAAAGGACATTGCTCTCACCTATTTTTATACCTAAATTTAAACCCGCAAATATATTAAATATTTAATCAGATATAAATAATACTAGCGTTTACATATTTTATCGCATATATTAACTTTTTAATATATACCCGACGTTTCGACTGTCTCATCAGTGACCGTGGGTACTGTAGTGCTCGAAACGTCGGGTATATAAAAAAGTTAATATACGCGATAAAATCCGTAAAAAATTATATAATTTAAATATGTAGTGTTCGCGTAAATATAAGGAATCATTATTTAATCAGACTTCGTGTTTGCATTTATGCCCAATACGAGACAATTTACAATTACTGCCACGTTTTTATTTACTCGTTTTCGTGTTTGTCTGTTCAAATCGCATTGAGTAATTGATTTTAAATTAATTTTTCGATGAGTTGGAGACATGAAATTATGAACATGACGGAAAATCGCATAAAATTTTAAGAATATGGAAAAAAACAAGGTAGGTATATTTGTTACGGCCCTTAGTTGCCCAGACAAGGGTCGACCAGGTTAGGGCCCATGAATAACCAGCTCGACAAGCAACAAAGGGGAGAGCCCAATGGCTTATGGAGAATTATTCCTTTAACGGCGGACAAATAAGCAAGCACCATATACCGATTTACGTAGGTAGGGTTGACCACAGGGTACCTGTCTGGTGGAAAGTGATGTGCATGTAAGTAGTGTGTAGTGGTGTGTACACGGTGTAACCTGACTGCCCCGCTGATCCAGGACTGCCGATCCAAAAACGCTGCTTCAAAGGACGCCCTCACTTCCGTACGCCGAACTCCAGACTTCACGTCAACGTCACTTAGCACCAAAATATAGTCTAAGTTGATATATAGTCAAAGTTTAGAGTTCAATCGAACAAGCAAATTCACTTCGTACTATATCAATATGCTACGAAAGCTACACCTCAATGTCAAAACCAGCATAAGGGTTCCTTTAATCACTACAAATAACACGCTCGAATATTCTAGACTATAATACTATAGCGCTTCCGTGCGATATCAAA